>VWZP01009941.1:429-32788 GCA_013396995.1 Dicaeum eximium | reverse complement strand
AAAAAAGAAAGAAAAAGGAAGAAGAAAGCAAGCCGCCCGCCGCCTGTTTCCAATCAGCGCGGTACAAGTTTATGTGAGCGTGCCCCGCGGGCACCCAGCGTGCTCGGACTGCTCGGGAGAATTAAAGATGGGCGAAACGCTTCCCTCTCCTGGGCGGCGGGGGCTGCCGAGGAGCGCGGCTCCTCCCGGGAAGGGAAGGGAAGGGAATGGGCAGCACCGCCCGGTGCCCGCACGCAGTGCCCGGTGCGCGGGGGCGAGGGGCGCGGTGCGGCTGGTGGCTCCCGTGATTGTTGTTCCCGGTCACGAGCCCGCAGGAAAGGCTGGGCCTGGAACGCAACTTTCCAGCTTCAGCTGCATCCGAGCTCCCGGGGGCGGTCGGGAGCCGGGGGCCGTGGAAGGGGGACGGGAGCTGCGGGCGTGGGGTGTGGGGAAACTCCGGGGTGACCTGGGGAAGTTGGCTCCTTGCGCACGCCGAGTCCAGTGGGTGAAAAAAGAAAAAACAAAAAAAGACAAAAAAAAAAGAAAAAGAAGAAAAAATGAGGAAAAAAAGTGTCAGTTTAATAGTTGCGGGTGGGGTTCGGCAGCGCCCGCGGAAGGATGCTCGGCCCGCGGAAGGATGCAGGGCCCGCGAGTCAGAGGCGCTTGGCGAAACTTCCCTTTGCCTATTCAAAATGACTGCGGTGATTTTGGTGTATTAATTGCGCCCGAAGCGCAACACAAAATGTTCTAGCACACGCTAGAGGTCCCTCTCAGAGCTGTCAGACGTTAGGGTGTTTTCAGGTTGGGTTGCTCTTCATTATTTATTTTTCCCCGCTTTAACTGTTTCGACAAAACCGGCTGTCCCTTCAAATGCCAGCGCAGTGTGCGTTGTTCAGATAAGGGTGAAGAAAAATTTGCGACTTACTTGTTTGTGCCCTGGTTGTTTGGGCATCAGTTAATAAACTGCACTCTTGAAAACACGAACGTAAATGGTATTCATTTCATGCAGTGATTTATGACTTTTGTTTGAAATAGCCTCACCATTTGTTGTTGGGGCCAATTCCAAATTTTGTACTCGGGTTTTTGATGTGAATCCTGCCATGGAAGTAAAGAGCGTAAAACTTGAATAAGGATGCCAGGCTATGGGTTGTGGTTTTTAAAAGAGGAACACATAAGCAAGCAAAAAGCCAAGTATTAAGATTATACAGAGTCAGTAAAGATGATGGAGGTGACTAAAAATCATTGATCCCGAGAAATTTCCATATCCAGACCATGTTAGAGAACTAATTCGTCCCCCCAATCTTCATGTATTACAATATTATCACCATTTTACGGATGGAAAAACTGAGAAATAAAAAGAAGGTCACTGACTTGCCTGAAGCCATATAGCAAATAAAAGATAGATCTGGAATCAGCTAGGACAGATTTAGATCTCTTGCTGATTTGCACTGTTGTAACCATTGATTTCAGTGGAATTCTTCTGGATTTAAAACAAGTTTGGACCTTATATGTTCCTCTGTCCCTTAGAAACACTGACAATGTAAATTCCATTTTGACCGTGAGTGAATTAGATGCAAGATTTTATGGGGAGTATTTGGTGTACATACACTTCTTGAAAGACAAATTACTGTGAAACTTTAGGACTCAGTTGGCTTTGTTGGCTTTTGATTATTCTTATTTTTTTTCCCCATTACAATTTCATTTGTCACTTCAGTGTAGTTCCCTAGTTGGGTTTTAATATTGTGGGGTTTTTTAAATGAAAGATTTCCTCATGCCTAGTACAGGGTTTTTTTGCTGTATTCTGAGAAGCATTTCTTACTAGATCTCTCTGAATGAAACCTTCAGTTTTATGTTGAAACACCCTAAGATTTTGCGTGAGGAAAACTTCCATTCATTGCAGATCTCACTCAGGCAGAAATGAAAAATTGCATGAACATTGTATGCAAAACCAGCCAGGCTTTCCCCTGTATAGTGGAAAGGCTGCATGTAGAAGACTTGCTCACATAGGCTCTTTATTGGATTATGGTAAGTTTATGTATGGAGAAAATGCGATGTGAAGGGAAATATTCACTGGTCATAACAAATGTTTGTACATTATTCAAAGTGGGGTCTCTCACAATTAACAAAATACCAAATCTGCCAGTCACAGTCAGATAGCATTTCACATGAGCCTAGCTGGGAAGGAATGATAATTTCTGCTTTCTGTATTCTAACTACTTTAGAAATATTTTCAGGATACCATAAAGCAGACACAGATGTACAGATTGTGGTTTGGGTGCTTTACTCTTCATTTATTAGAGTAAATAATATGTGCTGGTGTATCCAAACTGCCACCACTAAAGCACAATATAAAGTTCCTGCTTTCATGTCATCAGATGAATTTAGTAAGATGATGGTACTTGAGGGAGCTGGCAGTCCCTCAGCGTTGCTGACATCTCTGCAGTGAGGGTCTGACCTGACATCCTCACCTGTGGGGAAGCAGGTGNTAGTTGGGAATTAGCTCCACAGAGTGCTTGTGGTTTGTTTAGACCTTGTACTGGCTCCCTGGCTGAGCAGAGTTTTAAATGCCAGAGCTTTAGCCTCCTTTCTCATGTTCTGAGCAGCAAACTACTGTGCCTCACTTGCAGTACGTGTCCAACTCTTCTCTTGTACCAGAGGAAAAATAATGTTGATCAGAAGCAAATTTTAGCGGAGATGCCTGCTGTTACTTATTTTGGATCCTTTTACGCTGTTGCAGCGGAGCCAAGTTGGATCTCCTTCCAGGAAATAAATTTAGTTAGTTGTTGGTTTTTTTCTGACAGAAACATAACTCTTACTCTAAATGGAATCTTTTCTGTTGTTCTGTGTTGCATTTATGTTTTCTTTTTACAGCCTGGGTAAAATTAATCTCTGGTATAGTGCCATTGACTTCTGTGTTGTTTCACAAAGCATTAATTTGTTTTTCTGTGTTAAAATACAGATTTCTGTTGTCCCATTTTCCACAGAATACATTTATTTTTTAAGAAATATGTTTGATTTTAGAAGGAGACAAATATAAAATGTACATCTTCATTTTTATTTTGCCCACCTTTACTACTCATGCAGGCAGAGATTTCTTCTCTTCTTTCCCTACTTCTTTGGTAAATTAGGTTGAGTATGTATGTTTAGAGAATGTCTATAGGCAGGAGAAGGGAGTAGCTACTATCTTCCTAGCTGATGACACCTTCAAAAAAAATCTAGAAGTGAAAGCCATTAGCACATTCCATATTGATGATGTATGCTGTAGCTTTAATAATCTTGAGCTCTGCAATGTGTATTTTAATCATGCTTTTAATCCAGAAATCAAATGAACAACATCCCGTATCCAAATGAGCCAAAGCTGATGCTGTAGAAAGTTCAGTTGTAATCTCGTGTTTATGGGGTGAATGGCTCACCTGATAACCTCTTCCTGATAGCTCCTCATCTGGCTGCCTGCCCCACTGGCGGTGGAAGTCGCGGTTTGGGGTGGTTGGCAGCTTTGTGCAGAGGCGGCTTTGCAGGTGGTTTGTACAGAGCCGACGTCTGCAGGTGAGGAATACAAAGTTTAGGAGTGCTTGCTGGGGCAAAGGACAGCTCATCCTGACAAATTATTTAGTGGCTTTTACTCAACTAGTCTTCCTTGCCCAGTGCACTCATGGATAAGGAACAGCCTTTAAAATATCCCAAAACTAAAAAAAACACCTCTGAACAACAGGGTTGCTCAAAGATGATAGGGAAAGGAGTTGTGTCTCACACAGATTAATGGCTCTTTCTGCTTCTCATTCCCAAACAAGACCTTTACATCTGTGCTTGCTCCCCTCAGCCAGCGTTTATGACTCAGTTCTGCCTCAAACCTCATGTTCAGTATAGGCATCTATGGGTTTTCCCTTTTTTTCCCTGGCATAATTCAGGATGATTTGCAAGACAGAGTCACAGGCATGTGCATCCCACTTCTGACTCTGATTGTGGTTGCCTCTATCTAACAGGCTGCTGGTGTGGGACCAAAACTGCTGCGCTAGGCTTTGTCAGACCTCACCTGTCAGCTTTTAGTTCTCACAGGTGATCTCTGAAGCCACATCATGATTGGATCAGGCAGAAGTGATGGGAGGTTGTCTCAGGCAAAATATCTCCAGCAGACATGAGGAAATGTTAATTTTTCTGCATGAGTCACAGGTGAAACTTAATCTGTAGCACAGTGTGCATCTCCAAGCATTTGTCTTTGAGGAAGGTGAGCTTAAGCTGAAGGTCACTAGAAGGCTGACTGGGCAATAGACAGTCTTTTGAAAGGAGATTGAGGCCTGAATGTCCTTTTTAGCAATGAGTAGTCTGCAAAGTGATATGAAAATTCCCTGTCGAGTCATAGGTAGTGAATCCCAGAGAGGAGAGAAATAGCTATTCAAGCTAAATGACAATAAACGTGGTATAAACTGAGCCTGTTTAGGGAATAGTTTCCCAGAACACTTTTGGATCCATTGTCTAGAAGATGCAGTACTTAAAGTGAGACCTTCAATTTGGTAATACTCTGTTTTGCACATGCCTTTAAAACTTGGGCTACTTGGAGAATATTTCCAAAAAGGTACCTCAGTGACCTTAGTTGTGACCAATAGGCTATGATTGACTAAGTTTTTTTAATCAACATTTCTGTCAGTGGACAAAACAGTTAGCTTTTTTAAAGAATATACACATTTATATATGTGTGTGTGTGTGTTTGTGTATATATATATGTGTCAACAATCAATTTCCATACCCAAAAACCACTCTTAATTTTGAATGTTCCTTAGATAGAAATTTGAAAAACGCCAAGTGACAGAAACATTCTAAAAACACTGATTTATTTCACAGGAAAAAAGTCAATATATTTTTTATAATCAATGAAAATTTTGTATAAGTTTTGTCAATGGGAGGAATTTCTGATTTGCTCTTCACATAGGATCCTTAGTTTATTTTCATTTCAGCTGCTCTTCTAGAATAGAAATAGAAAACTATAGAAATAGAAAACTATTTCTCTTTCTATAGTTCTTCATTTTTTTTTCCAAGTTAGACCTTTAATACTTACAGTTTTCCTATGATTTATTTAGTGGCATTCGCTTTATTTTCAATACATTCTATAAGAAGGAGAGGGGAGATTCAGCAAAGAAACATGAGTGAAAAGCCCTTTTTTCTTTTCCTCACTTTCTTAGAAACATAACTTAAAAACATCCTCTTGATCATCCACTCACCCAGTCAACTTTCAGCACGCTAATTTGCTTTCATGCCCGGTCTGTAAATCCTGCTGGGGCAGGACCATCTCCACTCCTGCAGCAGAGCACTGCAGGTATTAAACAATTAATAATTAATAATATCTCCTGCTATCGGCGTTGCCAGGAGGGCAGGGAGGAGAGAGGAGAGGAGCGGCAGGCGTTGAGTGTAACTCCGAAAAACTGCTGGAAACCAGAGAATCCAGGGGCTGCCGGAGAGGCTGAAAGTTTACTTCCGAAGAGCACTTCGCCTTAAAACAGCTTTATTTCCCTCTGTGGGCTGAACCTGGCGGCGGCATTAGGTGGAAGAGATGCGTAGCACAGCTTACTGAGGGAGCACAGGTCCATCAGCATGGTCACAGAGCTGTCAAGGGAAGGAGGGGGGAGCGCCCGGTTCGACGGGATCCGGGGAATGGAATGGAATGGAATGGAATGGAATGGAATGGAATGGAATGGAATGGAATGGAATGGAATGGAATGGAATGGAATGGAATGGAATGGAATGGAATGGAATGGAATGGAATCAAATGGGGGTCTCTAGCTAAAATACCGATACGGGTCTCCCCAAGATATGCTGCTTTCTAAACAAGGCAAGGCTCACCTAGAGGTTAAGTTGCCCTAAGATGGAATGATGTGCCATCCGTTCCCTTGTGATGGGCACAAGGGACCAGTGCTGAATAATTCACAGATCCTTATCATTTCTGTAGCCCATTACGTACCCATTTACACCGAATCTTTTCTAAACACCAAGGAGAGAGAGATAATCCGTGTGCTAAGGACCACTCACACAAGGTAAACAGACATTCCTGGCTTGCCGGTAACAGGTTTGGCACCATTTATCTATAGCAGCCTGGCAGGAAAAGGGTTTGACAGGCTTAACATCTGTATGGGAGAGGGTCTGTAGTGATGTCAGGGCAGCTGTCCCAGCTGAAGGCATGAAGACCATTACAGGAGAAAATGAGAAAAGGGCTGACTAAATGGGCAGAGGACAATTTACACCCTGGTTGTCAAAGGGGGCTCACAGATGCAAGGAAGTTAGGGAGGGCCGTGAAGACTGGTGAAAGTCCAAGGGAGGAATTCAAACAGAGTCAAAAGGGAGAGCTGGGGCAGGTAGGACTCCATTCTGTGTGGACAAATAAAAGGCCAATGTGTTTATTCTAGGTATTCAAGTCACTGATGAAATCCAGGTGGAATCTTACATGGAGATGCAGCTTGGCTCTGGAGAAGGGGGAAAGAGGCAGTGGAGTTCAAGATGGCTGCAGATGTGAGCTGAGAGATAAAATGAGAAAGTGCAACCTTCCATATCCTCCAGCTTTTCCTTACAGTGGCCTCTGTGGTACAAAAATAGCTTGGGATTCCTGGAGGCAAAATGAGGACATGATTCTTGCTATTAGCAGAAAACTGAATTTCCAAGGCTGGTAATGCTTTTTCAAGGAAGAGACTTCCTGGGAAACCAGTAGGCAGGGGCATTTCTGTTTGGGAAGAACTCTGGTCAGGAATAAAACAGTTAGCTCTTTCTCAGGGAGAAAGGTGGTTCTTTCAGGGAAAACTGTGGCTTTGAAGAAGCATTTTCTTTAACTTAAAAATATGTATTTATTACTGGCTGCGTAAAGTCTTTTCTTTTTTCCTTACTCTTCCTCAAATATTTGCATCAATGTCCTACAACTGAGAGTTCCACAGGTTGCTGAGAGATAAGCTGTAGAGTGATATTCATTTATAAACTAATGCCTTTTTTAATTCCATTAGGTGCCCTCTTGTTTTATGAAGGGCATCTGATTTCTCCTTCACACCATTCATTATTTTATATACCTCAATTCCATCATCTTTTACTGTTTTCCTTTCTAAATGAAATAGTTCTGGTTTTAATCTTTTTGTTTAGAAATACCCCCACATGTCTCTAATCTTTTTTGTTGCCTTTGGCTATCTAGTGTAGCTATCTATCACTCCCATCTTGCTTCTCACTGGATCTTTTAAAGCTAGTTCCAAAGTCATCAGCGTGAAAGAGACTGAAGGATGGTCTTGTGGTTAAAGTATATTACCGAGACTACAAAGTTCTTCTTCCAGATCTCCTACCCTATGACCTTAGACTAATCACTTGGCTGCAGAGTTTCACAGTTTCCCTTTTAGTTCCAAAAAATATAATGGGGAAATCTCAAGCAAAATATGTTAAGTGTTTCTCCATGTCTAGATGGAAATTATTCTAGATGCATAGCCATATTAAATGTAGTGGTTTTGATTGTTTTTCCTCAAGGCAGCTGGCATGTGTGTTGAAATTTGTAACTTCTCTCTAACTCTTTGATTGTATGGTGCTTGACTGTTTCCTATTTGTTACACTCCTCTGATACTAGATTCCAAACATATTCAATTAAGTAATTTCTTTTTTGTTATTTTATGGTGAGCTTCATATGGAAAGTATGAATTGCTAGCAATTTGGGCCAAACAGACATATGACTTTCATGTATCCTTGGGGACTTGGAAAGTCAGCACAGTCCTGATAAAAGTGAAAAACAGGATCAAATTCTGACTCTTTACATGTAGGACACACCCTGTTCCTGGGAGACACAAGGTGCCCCTAACTCCCACACATACTTCCCACATGTGGGATCTAGACCAAGGTATTGCTGGCTTGCCTCCAGTCTACTCAAACTAATTATCCACAACCTGTCAAGGCTCTTACAAGGAGCATAAGACTCGCCCATCTGGTTCCCTCCTCTGATGTTTTCAGCAAGGCCTGGCTGTTGCCTATTTCTAGCACCTCTATCACTCTCCAAAAGCCCACATCAGGTCTGGGGCACCTTACTGCCTGGGTGTGTCATTTGGTGCCTCATTTCTGGCCCACAGGAGCCAGGAGCACTCTGGATGGGGGTACATTGCTGTCACAGCCCCACACTCCCAAGCACACACCTTCCCAAGTGTCACTGCTTGCTGCAGAAAGGTCATGTGTCAGTCAGGCAGTGGGAGGAGAGATCTATGAGGTGTCTGAACTATAAAACCTTTCTTTTTAAATCTTCTTGTGCCACAAAGATGCTGTAGAAATACACTTTGATAGGATGTTATTCCAGCAGAATGACAAAAGCAAGCTGCTTAGATATTTGTAACATAAAACTAAGGAAAACTACTTTTTTTTTCTTTTTTTTTCTTTTTTTTTTTTTGCCTTGATGTCCCTCTTTCCCTTTGTAAACAGGTATCAGCTCCTGCTTTCATGAATCACCCAGACAGCACTGTCTGCTCCTTCCACCAGAGCTCAAGGCTCTGTACCTATTCCTGTGCAAGGCCCAGGAAATTTGGTGCTTTTCAGGTCTCTTTGAAAAGAGGCCAATCCTGGAAGACTCCTGATAACCCCATTCAGGTCAATAGGCTTGTCTGTGTGATTAAGGATAACACATAAGGATGCTCAGGGGTATTGAGACATCAAGAATGTTTGCAGCTTTAAAAAGGAAAAAGGGTGGGTAGGATTTTGGTGGGGTTTGGAGTGCTTGGTTTCCTTTATGCCTTATAGCTGGCATTTTGTCATAGTCTGCTCACTAGCATTCCCACGACACATGAACATGCTCAAAAAAAAATTTCCTGTGAGAAGTCAGTGAGCTTCATTAAATTTTCAAAGTTTAGAGCTGTGATCCTCTTTGCCCCTCTCCATGGGCGGCTGGCCCTGCCAGATTCTGATTGCTTATGTGAACATTTGATAAATCTCACTGTGGACTACATTTGCTCTTTCACCCAAGCAGTCATCACACACATTTTCCTAACACTTTAAAATTATGCCTGCCAAACATTTTCTGATGTAAAGTTAAAAGCCATCTATTACTGAAGTGATTTTTTCAGCCCTTGTGGGCATGTTTTTCTTTCTTTTTTTTTTTTTTCCCTTGTGTAGTTCAGATAGTTTCAAGCTCTTTTAAACAGGATGCCAAGGGTCAGTTTCAAAAAAAAAAAAATCTTCTTTCATTTTCTCCTAAAAAGTATGGTGGTGCTATAATTTTCTTTTATGCAACTCCTTTCAGAGTTGAATTCTAGTGATTGTAATGTCTCACTGCCATGGCCACAGAAAGCTTAATATAAAGCTGGAGATTGCTGCTTCTTCTCTGTAAAGGTGTCAGTCCTGCACTTATATCAGGGAGGAGACATTTCCCCTTGACTCCAGTTAGCCACAGCCAAACAGGCCCCACCCCACTGTGCTGAAGTTGGTGACTCTCTCAGAAGTGGCCTCCACCATGTGCAGTGGCATTTATGCCTTGCTGTGCTCCTGAGACACCCAAACTGGCAATGTAGCTTGAAGGGTGCACAGCTCCCACCTGGCTGCCATGCTCACTTGCAGGGAAGGGAACTGGGATGGAACTGGATCAGTCATCCAGACTTGGAACACTCCCAGGTCCCCCAGTCCAAGCTGGACCTGTGTGGACTTGGTTGCATCTTTGCAGTCCAGTGACCTGGTGCCATTCATAGCCAGGCTCGACATGCAAACCATTTGTTCATATTCAGAGCTTTGCCTGACCCATCCCTAATTTTTACTTCCTGTACAGATCATATTCCTCCTGTCAGTGTGTGAGCAGAAGGCAAGATGTCACATCTTTCCTCCCTTTCCTCCCCTTCTCAGTGCTCTGGGCATTTTCCTTTAAATGCTTCTATTTTTCCTCTGGGTTCCAGAGCTGTGCATGGTTTTTGAAACTGATTAAAGCAGTTTGTCCTACCATGGCAGAGAGATGCTAAAACAAAGCATCTGTGTCTCTTGGTCTTAAACCAGGATTTTTCTTACTCTTTTTTTCCAGTTGCTTGTTTAGCAAACATGGTTAAACAGGATCATGGTGTAAAAAAAAACAACAAAGCAACTCTACTTTTCTAGAGAGCAGCAGTCTGATAACACACCCAGCCTTTTTTCCAAAATCCTGGTAGTGCCCTTGAACTCAATGAAGCCTGCTCCAGCATCAGTCTGACCAATCTGAATTTATCATTTCCCTTCAAAGTGCCTTGGCAGGACCTTTATTTGAAATTATATTTGTTGCTTGTTTGTGTCAGAACTGCACTTCATGCAATTTCAAGAAGTGTAGGGACTTGGGTCTGTGCCAGTCCTAAATAAAGTAGCTAATACACAATTACCTCCCCCCACCCTGGTGAAACACAAGAAATAGAAAACATCGTATAAGGCCTCCTGGGGTGCAGATGGAAGGCTAATAACAATATAATACTTAAACTTCACTGCAATTAAAATATAATCCTTTAAATTTCTTGCATTTGGAGGGAGGAGAGGGTTGGAGAGAAGTGCAGAGAGCGAGTCAGAAGTGAAGGCATTACAATCCTTACCCTCAACATGGAACTACTTAAGCATACCACAATTGCATCACAGAAGGTATGCATACCCTGAAACCAAAAAGGAAGCAGGAAGGCTAGAAAAAACGAACACAGCATGATGAACCAAACAGGTAACCTTCAGGAAAAGGAAATCTAGCCCTGGCTAACCCAAAAGACAGGAACGTAAACTGGCAAGGGAAAATGAAAGATGGGAAACAGGAGGACTGAGAGGATATTTCAAATGCAAGGAGACACATTTCTACAAACAAACAAGAAATTAAAATATATAAAACAGAATTAGTGAATTTGCTGGATCAAAGGGGCAGTTAAAAATGACAAGATACAATTATAGAGACTACATTACATCCTCCCATCAGTCTTTACCAATTGAAAATGCAGTCAGTCTTCAGATATTCTATTTAATTACTGTAGATGGGTGCCTGTCAAACACTGAGGTATCAGAAGAGAAACTGCAGGATTGACATGCTAAAGTAACAAACCTCCCAGAGCAGATGGCATCAATCAAGACTGATAGCTGCTAACAAAATCATGCAAGTTCCCCTTAAAAATAGACTATTCTGCTGTACCAAAGCTATAGAACATTGCATGTATTTTACTTTAAAATCAAGATCATCTCAAACAAAGGAGAAAGAAAGATAGAGATGTTGAAATATGTTAGCAAACTAAAAAAATCTTAATCCTAAACATGGCTGATCCAGTAACAGTGAAACAGAAGTTTCTAAAAAAATCTTGAATATCTCAGTGATTATGTAGAACCATTTAATATAAACTTCTAAGGAAATTTCATAAAGTCTTTGATAATTTATCTCAGAAGATGTTTTTAAGAAAATCTAGTAATCATGAAGTGAGATGAGAAATTCTGCCCTAGATCTATTTTACAAAACAAAGCAAGTGTTGCAGGAATGAAAAATGAAAGCTTGGCAAGGAAGGCAGTAGAATCCTTTGATGAATTATCAAAACAATAACGTGGAACATATAAACGTAACAACATTGGGAAAATTATCTGGCCCTTGCTCACCCAGGGCAAGACAACCCTGAAAAACTTGGGGACCCAAATGAGCTGAGATGAAGAGAAAGGTAACATTAATTTTATTGCTTTGCCAACACAGAAAGTGCCAGATACAAGCGGAAATATTTTGTGTTCTCTGAAGACCCTCTCAGGTCATGAAAAACCTCTTAAACCCTCTTATTTTCTTTGTCATGTAAGAGCAGGGCAGCAGTAGGAGGGGCAGACTGTGGTGCTCAGTCTCCTGAAAGCAAAGCTGGAGAGGCTCCAGGCAGCACCAGAACCTGGAGGTCAGTGAGAGAGGCTCCCCGAACACAGCCAGGCTCCTCACCCGAGTGAACTGGTCTGCTCAGCCTGGTGCACAAGAGCTAAGCACAGAACGGACCCAAAATGCACCAAAAGAGCTGGTTTGTTAAGAGAGGAGATGGTTTACTTTACATAAAAGTAAATTATATAATCAATACAGTTGGGAAAAGAAATTCAATCTTTCATTTTGCTCTCCCACAATATTAGGAATTTTTTTGTGTAGCAGCGCTACTTTGTAAATAAGAAACCAGTGTTATTCCTGGAAGACTCAACTTTTCTAAATTCTTGGCTAGAGGTGGCTGCAGCATCACTCCTGCCTATTTCCATGTTTATTTCCCTGTCTTTGCATACTGAACCAGCCAGGGCAATGATCTCACAAAGATCAGAAATGCAAAAGGAAACATAAAGCCAGAAAGTCTAAAACTGATAAGAGGAATTCCGTTTTGATACTAAATGGAAACTCCCTGGTGCAGGATGAACTAGATGACCTTTAATGGTCCCTTCCAACCCAAACTATTCTATGATTCGAAGATTTTATAACTAACAGCAAATATCATTCAGCTCAGCATGGGCTGGCACAGTGAGATTCACCTGGGCTTGGTCCTTGGGAGAGAGACTGCAGACTGCACAAAAATGGGACTTAGTGCCTTACAACAAAGCTGTGATCCAGTTTTAAGGAGAACTGTACGGGAGCCTTCATATTTTTTTTCCTACAAAAATTACTAAATTTTGTAATCCAAAGGTTCTTTTCACTGCTCTTGTGCATTTTCCTTCCCTTACTCCTGCAGAGATCATGTTCTGCTGCAAAAAGTGTTCCGTTTGTTATGAGTTATTTGAAATTTTGTCAGTCCTGGAGTGGGCAAGAAAGAAATGGAGAGATGCTTGCATAAAGAGAAATCCTGGTTTATAGAAATGAATAGGACATGATTAAAGCAGTGAATAAGTTCGTTTCATCTCACACCAAATACAGTATTTGTGGGATGTCAGGATTATCAATTTCTTGTGCATGACTGAAGTTCAAAATACTCCTATCTGTAATTTTGCAGCTAGTGGCACTTCAGGGTCCAGGAGTCACCAGAGGAAATTATAAGAGAATGAAATAATTTAGAGAAGAAACTTAAAGTTTATTATGGCACAAATCACAGTAGAGAAATGGAAGATGAATTTAGTTCTAACATACAGTACATGCTTTAGTCTGCAAGCTAAGAAATAATCACATGAACCTCCCTGCCTAACCTGATCTACAAATAAAATCCATTTAATTCCTCCACCTTTCCCTGGCAAAGAGTAACATTACAGATAAAATGGTAGATACCTTCAGGGTGATATAATCAACACTGAATTTTTTTATCTAAATCAAAACAAAAAAAAAAAAGGACATTGCATTTTATTCTTCTTTATCTGTGTCCCCAGTAGATGCTTCTGATCTTCTCTAATAGAGTATTTTAGAAAACACTGCATTTGAAAGCCTAGGATTTTTGAAAGCCCAGGATTTGACATTTGTTTTTTGTAACAGGACTGATAATCTTAGGTGCAAAATTGCTGAACTCTGAGAGTGCTGAGATTCCAGGCTTTAGAGGCCACCAGGAAATACAAAGCATTCAATAGCCAATGCCTTCCCACAAACTCTCCCACAGACTCCCAGGCTAAAACCTCTTGCTGTGTGCACACGAGAAGGGGAAGGAGGAAAGTGAAAAGCCACGTCGCACAGTTTTCTGTTCACAAGCACAGACTGTGTAACCTCCACAGCTCAGTGCACATCTTTAAATATACTCTGGTATTAATGAATGTGACATTCATATCTGCCAGTCACAAAATAGCAATTTACAAGCTGCTCTGAGCATCCCTGCCTGTGCCAGGGTTTCGTGGAGGTGGTCAGAACCTCACAGGATTACACACACTGGACAAAAATGACTGTATTGAGCTATGCATAAGGAGTTCCCCTGTTTCCTTGGTTATCTAGTACATTTACATAATAAATGGAAGGTATTTCCAAGTGTTATCAATAACTTCTTCAATCCATAAACTGATCACAGAGCAGAGTAAAACTGATTGCTAAATAGAAAGCCCAACTACATCCCAGCAGACTGGCAAACAGAACAGCAGGAGTCACTGTCCTAAGGCAAAGAAATGAATACCAAGGTCTGTCCAGAAGTTAAAACAGAGCAGGTGGAACATTCCCTAGTCTCTCACAGGTTGCTTGGTGCACCATGCATTTGTGAAGGGTGGGAAGATTATGAGCAGACAGTTAAACAAGGAGATGTATTTTTGTGCTCTGTTCTGAGTGAAATGAGAGAAACAAGTTCCCAAACGACACAGAGAGTCAGCCATAGAAGTTGTGGATTTGTTTTCACTGTGCTCAGATCCTTTCTTTTGCTATGAGCAGATGACAGCAAAGGTTAATTTGAAATTATGATTATTTGAATAGAATAACCACAAATTAATATAGTGGTAGTAATTATATTGGCCACCTATCCTGTTGCATTTTTTATCAGCAGATTTCAAAGTTTTTAAAAAAGAGGTGTTTTACTTTGGATGCATTTTCCAGAGAGGGAAACTGCTGCACAAAAGATGGAGTGACCTATCCAAATTCAGCCAGGAGGCAGTTGGCTGAGTCAGGGAATAGAAACCAGAGTGCCAGCCCAATGAGGAAGGCATCCTAAAAAATATGGAACCAAGCAGAAGTCGGAACAATGTCCCCACATTTCAGCAGTGAGAAGTGACAGCTGACTTATTCACTATTTCTTTAGAATATCAGCACACACTTTTTTGGTTTTTTTTTTTGTTTGTTTGTTTGGTTTTTTAGATGAGTATTTAATTAATTACTAAACTGGCTCTGCCATTCCTCTACAGGAGGAAAACAAGCACTTAAACAAGTCTCTCCTGTCAACCCCACCCAACACCTACTCAGTTACAACAGATGGATGAGTGCCACAGACCAGACGTCAAAATTATCCCAAATTTGACACTGCACAAGAAACTCTAGCATGCTGCAGAAAAGAACTGCTCCCACAGTAAAATGATGTGCACAGAACCCAGACAGCAAAGGCTGTAGTTGCTGCCACAGCCTCCTGAAATCTTTCCATTTTTTTTAGTAGTCTTGCCTAAATTTTCTTGTCTTCTAAAAGTGGGAAGGTTTGCTGGAAAAGCAAACTACCTGGCTGGAGTCCAAGAGGGATGAGATGAGCAGCTCATCTCCTTGGAACATCTTTGATTACAGCTGCTTTTGTAGTGCCTAGTAAATAGGGCTGCTTAAGCTGCTCCTTGCTGCCCTTGGACATCAGCCTTGAAGGACAGGTGATCTCTTTTCTGAGACACTTAAAGTCTTCTCCATAAAGATGAAGAGATTCAGATGTGGAGTGGACAGGAATGTATGTATGTGAAGGAGGTATAAAGCTTTGACATTTACATAGGTTCAATATTCAATCAGTATTCAATCCATTCATTCAAATAGTTTGTGTCATGTTGCATCCATTGACTACTTTGAGCCTGAAGCACTGTAGCCTTCTGGGCAAACCTGAGGGCCTTGAGGTTGGATGGATGGTCCAGAGTTACTGGGCTTACCAAGGAAGTTGGTCACCCTCTGTGTCTGTGACATGGCATGATGACCTGAGCCAGGAGAGCTCCCCTGGAACTGTGGAGCATCTGTAGTCGATACAGAAGAGTTCAGATGAACTTCAGACATGCCTTTGCAAGCCTGGCTTGACTTCTCCCAGAGCAGCAACTCCTGCAAACAAAAACTTGTACAGTGGGACTGGCACACTCGTCCCAGAATCTTGCCATAGTCTCAGCAGTTCAGGAAATATGTACAAAACAGTTGTCTGACAAGAAAAGGTCTGTCAAAATTGAAGTTTTTTGCTGAAATTTTTCAGTTTTGATTAAATCATGAAGGGCAAAGCCTTCTTGGTTAAACTGAGTGGACAAATGATCTAGAAGAACCAAAAGTCTGCTGACTTGAGCAACTACATAGGAGAGCCTAAACTCCTGGAACATGTATGAGACAGAGGTCCATGCTTCAGACATGAGAATGGTTTTCCTTTTGTTCTAATGAGGATTTGAAACCCCAAAACTAGCATTTGGCAGATATGTACTTGTTTCTGTCACACTGTCCCTATACTGGAAGAAGTATTTTGGATAAAGAAAAGGGAGTCCAGGGAGATCATGGATGACACTGTCTTACTAATTTTAATTTTGAACCTCTGAGTGTCTCTCTTTTTCAGAGTATTTAGCATTTTGCAGCATTCTGCCCCAGTTGCATGTAATGAGCACTTAGCTCTTTCACAAATGAGATCTCAAGTCATTACCGTCAGACACCCACAGCAAAAAAAGAGGTTTTTTTGTGCCCACTTTGTCTGGTTTAAGATACTAGTCCAGTACTCTAGCACAGAAACTTTGCAGCAGAGGCAGGGATATAATCAAAGGATGTATCTTGAGCTCCAGGCAAATCTGAGACAAACTGTCAGACTACAGATGCCTATTCAATGAGTCGCATCCATCCTGGGCACTGATTGAGGCAAAGGCCCTGTAGAAAAAGGAGGATGTGATTAGATCATTAAGTGCAAAAGAAAATGTGGCAGTAGGAGAAGCAACATAGCTATGCTGGCTTTAAGCTAATTAGTGGGGAAACAGATCTATTTTAGCTGTGGCTCTATGGAAGACTCTAGTGTTGGGTAACTTGTATTAATGTCACACCTGTAGTTTGCTGAGCAAACTTACCATATTCTCTTTGGTGCCCACAAGCTCTCAGCAGCATGAGAGAGTCAGGATCCCATTTCAGATAGAAGCTTAATCATGTTTCTGCTGCCTTATCACGTTCTCTTTATTTTCAGCACATGCATGGGATCACACAAGGCAGGCATGGCCTGAAATACCAGGGCACTACATGTAATGTGATGGCTGATTCTTGGCAGCAGAGTCAGGAATTCAACACATTTTTAATATTCTGTAAGATCTTTGCTTTCCAACACTACGTAATCCTAAAGAATAGAATGTATTCCAAAATCCCTACAGTGTCTCTGTGTATCCCTACATTTTTGAGAAACACTGATATTATGTCCATAAGGCACAAAAGGTTAATCCATGTTAACCATTAACTGATTCCAGAACAATAACATGTGAGTGCAAGTTCTGTGTGGATATTGGGCCTCATTACTGTGTTCCTATTGGAGCAGTGACCTCACCATTTTGGCTTGTGTTGCATCAACACCATTTAACACTGTAACAATGGAGGTATCAGAGGGTTATATACAAGGTTATTGAATTCTGTGTGCTTTAGTAAAGGTTTTTTATCTCACATAATTTTGCAAGACAGAATTTTGCAGCTCTGATTCCCAAGATGGAAAGCAGTTTCCATGATCTAACCAAGATCAAAGAGGTGGTGCCCACTTGTATCTTCACATCAATGCAACTGTGCTAACAGTGATGAGACTCTATCAGTACAATTTTTTGGTCAAAATAAAATGGAAACTTACCCATTAGTCAGTCATGTTAGTAAAACTATCAATAGACAAGTCCTGGTATGGTAAAGGAAGCCTAGTAACAAAGGACAGGAAGGGACATGGGAGATCTTCTAGAGTTCTCTAGTTGATTATTTTGTACTAGTTGATTAGCAGATCACTGAAACTTCTTGGAATAAACATTTTCTTTGTGACAATTATGTTTGATAAAGTGTTGGAGAGAACAAGAAATAGTAAGGAAAAGCACCAAGCAACACATATCAACTCTCTAGGTAACAATGATAGAAGTTGAAAGAGGAGTCAGAGAAGAAGGAGTGGTCTGAAAAAGAAAGGAGGAAGAAAAGACGATGGAAATGTGAGGCATAAAAGAGCAACTGAGGGAGTTACTTGACAGCTGAAAAGTGCCAAATGTGTCTCTGGACTGCTCTGGGATCCCAGTGAAGACTCCAAGAAAGGGTGCAAATCAGATTTGGAAATGTTTTGCATCAATGCACTTTCCACCCCATAGTCTGTTGCCAGAGTTCTCTACCCCTAATCATCCAACAGCCCATCAGGAGCCCTGGCTAAAGGCAAAGGGAAGGAGCATCTGAGGCCATGGTTTCTGTGGCTCAGAAGACTGATTTCCCTTCATTTAAGGATTAATGTTTTTCACAGTTCTAAGGATGACTGCTCAAATGTTCTTAATCGTGTGTGTGCTTGCCTGATGGGAAATGTGCAAGAGCATTTGGGGACTGTGGCATTGGTACATGGCAAATGGCAATTAACAGAACAAACTCTGCCTCTGGCAAATTAACTTTGCCCAGAATTCTAGAGGGGTTTTTGTATTGGTGGTGGTGGTGGTAGTGGGTTTATTTTGAAATGAATTGATTTGATGAAATAAAGGAAATTGAGGTTATAATTTCAAAAGTTTTGTGAGGATGGAGTCCTTCTTCCCTGACACACACACTTATTTTTCAGTTCTGCTTTCCCACTTCTGTTTGCCTAGGCATTGGCCTGCATCCTTTCATGTGTATTGCCTCTGATGTCTGACTCATTATGGCAACAGAAATGTTGATGCCAGACCCAGAAGCAGTACTTAAAAACCTGCTATTCTCTCTCCTTCAAGCTCAAAGCTAACCCAGTTTGTGGCAAATGAATGAAATGCAATCATTTGGCACCTTGTCCATACATCAGTTTGGAAACATAGGACCTTTCTCCTCTGCTCTTCTGTGTCTTTTTCTATTTGACCAAGCTGCCATAAAGACCAGTAACTCTAGGGTGTGGAGTTTAATGATTGGAAAATAAATAACTGGTTTACTGCATTCTCTCTTGTGTTGCCAAGCCTCTCCTCTCACCTCTTAGTATGTTTCCCATTGTCTCACGTCCAGGATTAAAAAGATTCCTGGATTTAAAAGGGGAAAAACAATCATCCTTATCCTATATGTTTGGGATGGAGGATACTTGGCCTTTATTTTTGAGGTGGAGGATAAACAGATAAGACAGTAAGAGAAGGGAAAGGTAGAACGGGACTTGGAAATTATTCCAGTCTGAAAACTCAAACCCAGAAGTTAATTGGCTACTCCCAAATACGCTGTTTAAAAAATAATCCAGGTTTCATCTCTTTCTTCTTGCTTTGTTTTGGAACAACATGTCATCATGAATACTAGAGATTAGCAAGAGCTGGGCACTGCTTTACCCAAACACCAGCAAGGGCACGTGGCTGAAAGCAGAGAGATTCCTCCCCACATGGCTAGGGACAGCAGTGCTTGGTGCCACCTTGAGTAGAGCATCACAATTGTTGGGCACTGTGTGCCAAAGTGAGGAGCTGGAAGTTCCTTAGGAGGCAGGCAGGGTTATAGAAAAATGAAGAAACTTGGAGAAAGAGGGGTAGATCACTCTGTCTTTTTCCCACAGGTATTACTGCTGTTTGTTCAGCTGTTTGTGTGACCCCACAGGAACAAGAGAGCAGCCAGGGATTCTCCCAGAGAAGCGTGGGAAGTCATCTATTGTGAGATGTAATCACAGCTCAGAGAGGAAGGGGTTTTTCTTTTCTCCTGCTTTGAAGCTGACAGCCATGCAGTGGGTTTTTTCCTCCTGGTTTCCTCCTGTTTTCCACAGGATTGCAAAGGAGAAGAGATAAAGCAGAAAGAGGAGATTGTAGAAGGCATGTTCAGTGTAGCTTCACATTTCAGTTCAGTGTATTTTCTGCACCGCTTTTCCCTGTCTTTCATCCTTCCAATCTCTCCTAGCAGAAACATAGGAAACAGTTAAGGCAGATGGATGTGTAATTCTGCTCATTCCCAAAGGAAGAACAGGTGGGGAAGGAGAGGGCATGGGAGAAAGTAGGACATGATTCAGAGAGAGTGGAGGATAAAGGAGGAGAAGAAGCACTGGCCAAGCTGGGACTGATGTGTAGCATTTCAGTTACCTGGGTGTGATGCACAAGGAAGAGGGGAAAAACCGAGGAGTTTATCTTAGAAGAATAAAAAAGAAGAGTCTCAGGTCAAAGATAATTATCAGCCAGATTTACCAGCTCAAGACTGGACTGTTTACAGTGGCATCAAAATTAAATTTCTGGTTTCTTTCAACTGGAGTGAACAAAGAGAAACTATTATATTTTGTACCCCTTTGAGAGTTGTGAAAATGGCAAATGAGAGAACCCTTGGTGTGCCTTAAAACACAACTTTTTGTTCACTTTCAGCCACCTTTGGGGTGAAGTGGTCCTGTCTGATGAAGGTAACTGCAAGGTATATGCTGCTTGGCATCATTGTTTGGAGTCCTGAGCAGGTGTCCCAGGAGAAATCCTCTCTTGCCTCTGCAGGCACAGCAAATTTACTTAGGCTTCACCTGTGACTGCAGGAGTTTGTCTTGAGAGAAGGTTGCTGAACAAAGCTGACCTGAGGCTCTAGCAGCACAGAAGCTGCTGAGGGCAGCAGATTGCCTTGAGGAACAAATCAGCTCTGGTCCCAAGTTTATGTCATCTGTGCCAGAGCCCTAGAAAATGAGACTTGCTTCTGCTGCTGCCTTCACCAAGACAGAGTCACTGCTGGGAGGAAAAAGAGGCAAATCCCACGTCTTGTCAGCTGTGGGATGAAGGAAATCTGGTTCTGCAGAATCCTTTTATGTCTCTGTTACATCTGTCCCCTCCCTTTTCTGTGTCAAATATGCTCTTGCCCTGAACCTTGTCCACTACTGCCCTTTACTAGGACAAGAGTTCAAATTTAGTTGTGCTGCTGAGAATAATTCACCTGTTTTGAATAGAGAGCTCATGAATATGCCTGCATGTGCCCAAGGAACATAAATGGATCAGGGCTACAGGAATGCTTCTAAAGTGACTCTTTCTATCCACTGAGTCTGCTAATGGGAAGAACTGCAGGCAACCAGACCACATCTTCCTCTGTTAAATGCTCCTCTCAGCAAAATTTAGGAGAATTGTAGACAGTTTGACAATAGGATGGCTTTAGGGCTCTAAGGGTTTGGCTAACTGACAACAAACTTGGAGGGCACAGAGGGATTGTTACAGGAAAGCACAACCTGAGTGTGAGTAATTTCAGAACTATGTCCTTTTGTAGTACAACTCCAGCCCCTCACCTTTTCCTGTGGTTCACTGTTGTTCCATCTTACGTGGCTTGGTTAACCCAGCCCAGCCCTGATATCCCAGCATCAAATCTTCTCTGATACAGCAGTGGTAGTGGTTCAAAAGGAGCAAGACAGGATGCTAATGGAGGGAAGAGCCATTTGTTTGGTCTGTATTTCTGTGAGGTTTGGTTGGGGTTTTTTTTGGCTGGGGGGAAGTCTTTACTCAAGAGAAACATCTATGGTGAAATTCTACTTCCTTAAGTTTTACTCCTTAAGTTACAACGGGTCAGACTGGTTGTCATGAGTCCAAGAAGAGTTCCCCCCAACATTGCTAATTTTGCTAATGTGTTGGTAGATTTTCTGAAGTTCTTGCTCTCTCCTAGAAAATCTTCATGACTGTGAGCTCTTTATCAACATTAAGGTCTCACATATATCATTAGGGCACAGCAGCAGTCTTGGCATCCTTGCAGTTTACTGAGAATGTCCTTTAAAAATGTAATAGTTAGTTGAATGATGGTTGATTTCACAGAGCAAGGGGACTTTCTATTTCTTCCATGAGGAAACCAAGCCAAATATGTGATTCAGATTATTCTACTGGAAAGTTTTTAGCTCTTGTGCCCAGATTACTAATATTTTCCCCCAAGGTGTATGCATTTTGCAGCGAGCACAAACAGAGTGGCATGTATCACCAGAAGCTCTCAGATGGCTGCAAACAGCTGAGACTGAATCCTCCTTTCCCCAGTCTATTTGCTAAGCCTTATTCTGTTGGCAGATTCAGCAGAGTCAACCCAGGCAGTGTCAGCCCAGAACAGAAGGATGTTCTTCATGGCTGGATGCAAAGAGACAGGTGCAACCAGTGGTCTTAGATTCTCTTTTCTTGCTTTTGGAGTATTTCTTGAAGTGCTTTGCAGGATTAGGTAGTAGGTGCTTTGTAGTGACAGGTAATTTCCACATTATAACAGTTTGGTCTTCATTATCCAGTCAAGTGTCTTCAAACTGGTCATGCCAATACAACAAAATCCCTGCCCATTTCTGCATACTGTTCTGTGATTTGGCAACATTTTACACACACTTGAGAGATACACTCTTTTAGCACTGTGTAAAATAATTGTGTCATCAAAGCCAGAAGTTTTATTAACTGTTTTTGATTGTTTCCTTATTATATTAGTCGGTTTTCAGCTGAAGTGGTTTTTTGCTTTGGTTTATTTTTTTTATTCCAGTTGAAGTTGTAGAACATTCACAACATTTTCTGTTTGTTTCATGTCCTTTCTGCAAAGCAGAAAAAATTGAGAGGAATGATTCTCTCTCTGAGGTTAAAATGAAGGATAAATCTTTCATACAGGCAAGTGATAGCTTGCCTACTGCTATTAAAATAATAATTTATGCATAGGAATTTGAGAAACGACTACTGTAGGGCCAATATTTGCTGCCTTTCATTTAAAAATGTATTATTACTGATGTATTGTGTGGAGGAAACTTGCCTAATACAAATACCACAGTGCTTATGTTCAAATTATGCTGGAAAATGTTGCTTTACTTTTTCTGAAGCTTTCAAATGGTGAAAACTTTTCTTACTTCTTAATTTTGAAATAGTTCTATTGACCAGGAGATAAAGCACTATAAGCTTTCAGATATTTCAGCCTATACCTCAGGTGGGCTTTTGAGCAGCACAGAGAAGGGAGGTAGTGGCATTTGTCCATGGTGCTAGGGAGAAGCTTCATGAAAGCTCAGAGTTTGTGGACAGAAAGTATAAAGAAATGAAGGCCTGGCAAAATTCCCCAACGTGGAGGAGGTTTGTAGCTTCTGTGTCTTTCTGGTACTACTGCAGAGAGCTGGAATTCTCTACATGACTTCCTCGAATACTACCAGGCTTCTTGGACTTCACAGAGCTTAAGAGCCAGGCAAAAGGTACCTCTGCAAGGGTCAAACTCGTTCTGTTGAGCAGCCAAAAGACCTCTGGGTTTGTGTCCTCCATACAACAAAATTTCAGCAGCCCCAGTAAGTGAGAATGATTATAAAAGTCCTGGGTGGACAGGCTAGCCCATGAGCATCCCACCATGTGCTTCTGGCTTGATGTAGCCTCAGAATCATTTTCCTGTATGAGTTTGGATGTGATCAAAGCCAGGAAGCAAAGCAGGCAGGTTCAAACAGATTTCCTGCCTGTGGATGCTAATTAATGCTGCTGACCTCAGTAGGACATCAGGATTTTTCTAGTTTATTCAGCTGCGTGTGGGGTTCTAGCTACCCATCCCTAATTAGCCTCGGTGGCCAAACTAGTGGCCAAATTGGAATTCAGTAGTCAAAATCCTGTCCCTGCCTATTTGGGATCTGACAAACTCATTTGAAACAATGGGTTAACAAAATGAATCTATAACTTCCTTTGAAACATGGTGCCTGCCCCCAAAAAACATTAAAAATTGTTCCAGACACTTTGATCCATTTAGCTTTACAAACAAAGCTCCTACAATTCTGCCTCTCTGCTTTAGATATGACTGACATTCCTAAGAAATTAAACTCCACTACTTTCTGATTGAATAAAACTAGTTCTTAGAGAGTATTGTGAAACATTTTAGTGTAAGCCAAGCCTAATATATCTTGCTGGACAAAAGAAAAGCTTGAAAATTTGGGAACTCCGATGAAAATAGGACTAGGATGATTAAATGCTCTGTCTAGAGTTGTGCAGAACAATCCAAGGGTAACTGCTGAAAATACGGTGAAATAGTAGGAGATTTTAGTAAAGCATCCAAAAAGTCACATCTAGCTAGTCTTAAGGAAAAGACAAATGTGGTACAGGAAACGTAAACAATAGAAAGAATGTATTTCCCTTCACTCTACTACCATGTGCCAGAAAGACTGAAGGTCAGCTGTTCAGAAGAACACTGTGTTCACTAACTCTAATTTAATTACCTACATAAGCAGCCATGTTTGCAAATGGCTAAGGACCAAGCAGCTCCCATGGAAACCATATCAGGTGCAAGTCTATTTAAAAGTACAGCTAGCTTAAATACCTATACAACCATTTTTGAGTGCAGAGACCTTCTGATAATCAGAACAAAAAAGTTCTTGGTTCTGAGAATTTGAAGAAATCTGGGTATGAATTTCTTGAAGTGGTTCTTTGTGATTCTTCGACTCCTGTAAACAAATTGCCAAGAGGTAGCAAAAATGGCTTGTGTAGGATATTTGGACGGTGATTTTTTGGTTAAGAAATTATGTGAGGCAAAGAAGTCAGTAATTTAGAGACTTCTCCAGACGACCAATTCAAGTTATCAGCTCAGTTCTCAAAGGCAATTTTATCTGGGAAATCCCAGGAGTTTCCAACCACCAGCGTTCAGAATAAAATCTTAATAATATTTTAAAATTACAGGAATTTCTTCTTCCTAAAATGACAAAACTGTGGCTCGCCACCTGATTTCCAAGTATTTAGAGAGCAGTAATTCAAGGTTTCAAAGTTGTCTGCCAAAGACTAATTTTAAACCTCTCAGTTCCAGCATATGGAAGAGGCAATTCCAACCAAGTATCGTGAGGCTCTGAGATTTGGCAACCCTATTATCAAGATGCTACTGTCAAGGCCAAATCCATAGGAATGGCCTTGAAAGAAAGACCCTATTATCTCTCACCAGCTCTTCAAACTCTCCATCCCCCAAGAAACTCTCAATTGGAATAGGATGCTGGGCTGTTTGGAAAGAGATTAAATTGTTCTCAGCTGCTTGGGAATTAACAAACTTCCTCCTCTTTACAGCGGAATGCCGCGTATTTCTGAGCCAGGTGGAGGATACCATGTGAGGTTCTTGTAGGACTCGGAGCTGGCACAAAGAGCAACGTTTTCAAGTCTGCACATATATCTGAGTTACCAGGGCTCAATAATAATTTTCTGGCAGATTAGTCCTGCCCTACAGCAGGTTTCTATGATCACTAAAGCCAGAATGAAAGCAATGGGTCTGGATTTCACACTTTATATCCTTCCACACTGAAGCTTTGATTTTAAACGCTGCTTTATTTTTTTTTTCTTTTAACACCGATCAGCAAGACCAAGTGTGACAATTCAGGTAAACAGCAGAGTAAACTGAAGGAACAGGTCCATAACAGAGCAAGTGGCACACTCATAACTTGATGGAAATTACTCAGAATAACTTGATAAACCTTTGCCAAGATTGCTAAGGGAGAGATCAAGAACTGCAAATTGCGAATGTGACCTTGTTTTGTCCTAGGCAAAGGAAGAGCTTGTAATTTTTCTCTTGCTTATTTTAACAATGCTCATTTCTACTAAAAGCAGGGTCTTTACTAGCAAATAACTACCCTGCTTGCAGTTGTATAATTTAATTCATGCAAAGTCTTGGCTCTAGGATTTTTTAGATTATTTTGATTTATTTGATGATACCTTTTGTTCTGTAAAAAGAAATTGAGTTTTAGCCTTGATCTTCAAATAAGAAAACTTTGATTCAAGCCCAGCTTAACCTTTCATAGACAGAAAAAGCAAGGCTATTCAAAGCACAGTACAGTTCAAGACTGGACAAAAAAGCTTTGCAGTTAAGCATTCTCAACAGTTGCAGAAGTGGTTTGTTGGGGTTCTTTTAAAGCCAAACTCTTACACAATATGGATGCTTACCAGATGCTAGAAGGTCTTTTTCATCTGTTTTATTACCTGATGACGAAAATAGAGAGGTACATCCAATACATCCAGTCTTTTTCACCAAATTTTATAATTTTCTTTTTGTTTTCTCTGAACCATTTCAGGTTTTCTGCTTTTCCAGGCTTTACTGCCTGTAAGTTAAAATGCAGCAAAATGCAGGTGCAAACTGCAAAGAGACCTGAAAGGTCCTTTATGGCCTCTGGCTTTAAACCTCAAATGAAAGTCCTGACAGTATCCTGAGGCTTTTCCCCCAGTTTCATTTGAAAACAGATACAGTAGGAACATTTAGTTCATGCAAGTGGTTTTGCATAAAGGACTTCCCTTATTTTTTAATATTCTGCCACATTTTCTACCATTATTTTCTTGATATGAATTAAACCACGCTGATAAAGGAGGTGATGGGGTCTGGCAGTAAACACTGCTATACTTTTTTTATCCCAGCACTCTTCTTTCATATGACCTATGAATTTATTCCCTTCCACTCAAATGCTGCTTTACAAGTTAGTCTAACTTAAAATTCGACAGCAACGGAGAGGTGGGTCCGGGTGACAGCCTGAGTGGGGCTCTGACACTGTTTAACAGTATGTTTACACCCTCTGTGGGCTTCCTTTGAACTCACACAATTCTAAAGTTGCTTAAATTGGGTTTGTGTCAACCCAGCTGAGATAACTCAATTGAGGAAAGAAAATCCAAGAAGACAGACCATTGGTACTGGGGTTTTTGCTGCATAAATACCTGAAAGGGAATTTCCAAATTCATGATGACACAGACATAATACTGGTGGAAAAGGGGAATAATCAGTTTATTTCAGTCACTAAATCAAAACAAAAGTATATTGACAGTGAATTAATGGTACAAAGAGGCTTTAAAGCCACTTGGTGACAGTCAAAAGAAGATTCCCTTTTCCGTGCTGGGCTGTAGGCCAGCTGTTGTCCTGTCCCTTGAGGACCTCATGCTCTGAGAAAAGCCTGGTATGAATAAGTTGCATGGGGTGTAAAGCTCTACCTCTGGCCCTGTGCGGGAATCAGTGCCCAGCACACCTCATGGCAACACGGAAACTTTGGGTCATGCAATGGGGATGGTAAAAGGAACCAAAATAAAATCCATATGGTACAGAAACAAGTTGAAAAGTGCACTTCTTCAGAGTCTCATGTTATTACATTCTTGTTTGGATTCGGGCTTTTTTTTCCCCCTCTTTTTTCCTTTTTTCTTAAAGGAATGTTTAAAGAGTTTTCTTAGCCAGACCTTGTTATCATATAACCAGTTGTCCCTCCCTGTATTTCTAGACCTCATCCAGCCCAGTGTGACTTCCAGACGGAACTCATAATTCAAAATAAACATTTACTGGAAGATTATGATCAGAAAATAGGATTTCAAGAACTCCATATCCAATACAGCATAAAGTTAAGCTCTAATACATAGTACTTAAAACACTGAATGAAGTGAAAACTTGTACTTACACCTACAGCACCTATAAGCTTTGTGGTTTCTCAGGGATCCCTCTCTTTGGAGCCCTCTTTCTTGAGTTACTGGCTTGGTCTTTCTAAATTTCCCTCACCTTCATGTAGAATGTACGGACTCAGTTGAGAAGGACTAAAAACTAACCAATTATCAGCCTGGATAGAAAGAGTTCTTGGAGCTCCATGGAGAGCAAAATTTGTGCCACTGACACACCAGGATTCTTGGTGTCAGTAGTTCGTAGAAATGATCAGACAACCACTAGAGCAACTTTAACCAGCTACCACTGTGCCACACAGACTGGCCCATTGTTTCAAGTGCCCTCAACACCAGAGAAGCAAAGACAAACACAAACTGAAATACAGCTAAATAAAAGCATTAATATATCTCCTGGCAACTTACCTCTAGCACATTTTAAAAGACTCTTAAAACCTTTATGCAGTACAATGCAATTTATTACCTGCTTCTCTCCAAGCTGTCTGACAACATAGCTCATCTATATTTTTGGAAGCAAAAGTGCTCCAGCAGCTTGACACTGAAAATAGAGGTGATTTGCAAAGTCTTGCCTTTTAATTTGCCAAGCACTGAATGTGTGCTTCTTACAAAGATGGTGACTTGGGTATTCTCTGGTTTATTTTGAAAACCAAGCAATTGGGAAACAAATTGTGGCCTCAGTAGCAGAAATATTGCTTTTGTAAAAGGATAAAAAAAAAAAGGCAGTGAGTGAGTAACGGCAAATACCTGCAGGGGGGAAAAAACCAGGAGTATGCTGGGGAAATAGGCTTTCAATTGGCACCAGGGAGCTTGGCAAGGGGGCTGGCTTAATGCTGCCTTCACTGTTTCACAAGGTTTGGGTGGTAGCTGGTGCTTTGATATGCGCAACTACTACTAACATTTCATAATATGACAATCTAAGAGGTGAAATAGCTTTTGTATTTTAAAATGCATTAAGAACAGCTGCAACTTAGTGCTGATGGATACATCCTCACTTTACTAAATCAATGTCTCCTTTGTTGAGTTATATGAAGCTGTTTCATTGCCACACAGATGGGAAATGCTAAAAAAAAGAAATAGGAAAAATTAAATTAAAGGAGATTTAAAATCTGTTATAGCACACTACATGTTAGCATTGGCTGTCATTGGCTGTCCCTAGTATGAAGAAGTAATGAAACAACTAGAAATACCATATACAAAAATAAAAGAGTAAAATAAAAACAGAATTAGCACTTGAAGTGACAGTTCTGAAATGCTAAAAAAGCTTATCTCAAAACTGCATGTTTCTGGGTGGGAGAAGGATTTCTAGGACATGCTTTTTCCTTAAGTGAATTTTCCAAGAGTCCCAAGTGTTATTTGCCTTCTAGTTCTCTAGTGTCAATATGGATTTCTCATACCAATTTCCACATAGCCTTACCCTACAGTGAAAACATCTTGTGTTTAGAAAACGTATTACGACATTTAAAGAAAATGTTTATTGTGTTTAAACTAACAATAAAAGTGTATGTGGAGTAAAAGTTGTTTTCTTTAAAAAATGCCTGGTGGCCAGCATTAGGGTTAACCCACAAGCTTGTTTTTAAGCACTGTTTTTTTAAAATAAACTTTTCTAGATGCCTAGACAGGATCCTAAGAAGGAAAGAGACCCAATGGTTTTTCTTTGCTTCTTGGCATTTGGGGTATTCCAGCTTAGTTCTTCGTGAAGCCTCATGGTGAAACACCTACCAAGACTCACCAGAGCATGAAGGTTTAGGTGGCTGTAAGTGAAATAACCACTTGCAGAGGCTATGGGAGAAGTAGATTGTGTTAGTCTGAAGGAGAATTAGGCTGTGGAAAGCTTTAGCACAATAGCCGATTGTCAAAGAACACAGCTCTAGCAAGATCTCTGCTTGCCAGGAGCGAGGCCAGGGGCAAGAGTAGCTTAAAAAAGAAGTGAAGAAAGACCTGAAACTATTTGCTAATGTGGTAACAAGCACTACCTTTATGATAAACCAACTGACTCATGGAGAAGGTTGTTTTGGTTTTTAAACTGACATGCTCATTCTGTGGTGTATTAACTGATCTCCAAGTACCAGGATAATCCTTGGTGAGGCCAGTCCATTATTAGTGTTCTGTGGGTTTCATATCTTCTTTACTGACAGCAGTAATGAAATGTATTCTCCAAGTGCGGACAGGAGCTATTTGAGAATCAGCCTCAAGCCTTGAGTCCTAGGGAAGAATGCAGAATGCTGTCTATGCCTGCACAGAGCTCTCAGCAGGATAAACCTCTGATTAGTGACGTGGAGGGTGGAGTGGACGTAAGTTTAATGTTGTATGCCAGCTCACATTAGACAACCTTGTGCAACTCTGTCAGTTTTGGAATGCAGTTCGATTACCTTATCTAACTGGAGAGCTTGAACAATAGGATTTAAACTTCTGGAATACAACTGACCAGGCTAAAAGCTATTTTTAGGAACATAGACAGATGGGTAAGTTAACATATATGTATGTGATTAACTTACCTATATGCATATAGGTTGTACAGGTATATAACTTATGCATCTTCCCAGTTGTGGGCACCTGCAGCACTCTGAACACCTCACTTGCTACTCTCTGAATTCCCCCTGGCTGCTGAGGTGCTTCCAGTTGATGTGTGTAATACGGATGCTCCGTATACATTTTTCCCCTCCAACCTCACTGCAAGTTCTTTATGTCCTTTATCCTTACTATTTGTATACCGGGCTGCATATTCATCTGCAAGTCTGTCAACATAGTTCACCTCCTGTAATCAGAAAATGGTGATTAAATGAACATCCAAGTACAGAAGCTGTCAACCTGGTGTTCATCTTTCTTAAAGTTAAAAAAATATTCAATTACCTTTTGCACTCATATGGTTCTGAAAAGGTCTTTTTAAAAAAGTGGCTTCCACGAGCTTAAGACAGAATCAAAGGTCAATGCCGATCACGTAATTTTTGGCATTTACAGGAACAGTAAAGAAAAATAATCTCTGTAAAAAAAGTTTATGCTGCATGCCCTCCAGTACTCTGTTTTCTAGGGTGGGTTGTGACACTCCTAAAAGGAGCTTGTTTGGGGCGTTTAGCTTTTAACCACAACAAGGTATTGTTTCTTTTAGCTATTTGTTTCAGCATCTGGTCCATCCCATGGGAAGGTCTTTGAGACTTTGTTTCAGGATTAGGTTACAGATAAAGTATGACAAGCGAAAAAAAAAAAAAAGAAAAAAAAACCAAAACCACCCTTATTTATATCCTCTTACGCGCATAGGAAGAAAAAAAAGAAGCAGAATTTTATATATGTGCCATCGACCTAAGAGGGAACATAATCCGCTCTCAAACTACAGAGAGAGCACAACTTCTGTAGCGCGTGCAACAACTTTGACCTCCGTGTAATTACTCCAGGCTTACATCAATATAACAGTGCCGGGTTTCTCTTCAATTATTTCCCGGGAGTGGCAGACTCTCTTCCCGCGGTGCTTATTTATTTCGAATTGGCCTAATTTGCTCAACAATTTGCACATCCCTTCTTTGGCATCCCACGTTTCCCCGGACGGCGAGAGCTGCGGCTGTCCGGGCCGCCCCGTCCGTGGCCGTCGGTCCCTGCCCCGGGGGAGCGGCCACGGGGTTCGGCACCGCCCAGCACCGGCGGGCACCGAGCCCCCCCAAAGGGAACCACCACGTCTGGGGCCCGGCGCTGAGCAATTCTTACGGATGAGTAAGCAGCAAATGTGGTAACTCAGGCCAACAGCTCTGCAATTAGGGCTATAATTTCAGGTGTAGCCAGCAGTCGTAATGAATATTTATTTCATCGTACGGAATAAAAGAAATGGCCCGGCTAAATAGCACGGGGAGTTCCGTGGTGCAGTTTGGTTTGGAGAGTAGGGGTGCTACCACCGGAGACCCATCTCGTCCCCTCCCGTCCCGAGTGGGACAGGCTCCCTCTCCCCGCGGTGCGCGGCCGTAGGCTGATGCCCTCGTTCCTGCCCGAGCCCAGCCCGGCCAAGGACCCTTCCCGGGAAGGAAGGGTAAGGAAGGCAGGGTGCAGCCAGCCGCCTTCCCGGGGCAGAGCCGGGCGAGGGCCGAGCGCCCCGCGGGCGCGCACGGGGCGGGGGGCGCGGGCCGGCGGGGGCAGGGCTGAGCCGGGGCTCCGCGCCCCCCGCCCGCGCTGCGCCGCTCCGGGGCTCCCCTCCGCCAAAAGCCCCGCAAAGTGGCCTTATTGGGTCCGGCTCCGCATGCCGGCGCGGTTGCGGGAGTCCCCTCGGGTTTTGCTCCGTCGCCGAAGAGGGTAGCAGAGGAAGAACGCGGGCGCGATGGGAAGCGGCGGCGGCACGGGGGGGCCGAGGCCCCTCCGGCTGCCCTAAGGTCTGCAGCCCCAGCGAGCAAGAGGGCGGCCCGGAGCGCCCGTCAGCCCCCGAGTCCTGATTGCTCCCTCTCCGCAGCCAACCTCGCCGGGGCTCCCGCAAGGCAAGCGAGCGCCGCGGCTACCAACTGGCTGTTCCCGGGCGGACTCCGAGCCGCACGGATGCAATGCCCCGAGCGTCCGTCTCCTCCCGAGCCCCTCGACCGAAATCCGGGCGCCCGATTAAAGGTGCGAGCTCGGCGGCAGGCGATGTCGCGGCACTACGGCAGGCGGGGAACGGGGCCGGGTCCTCCGCCCGCTCCCCGGCAGCATCCTACCGAGGTCTGAGCCGTGCTGCGGACAAGCAGAACCCGAGTCTTTTGTGTGGGGGGGTTTGGGTTTTNCATCAGCGTTGCTCGACGGGACGGACCCGAGGTGAGCGGCGGGCGCGGTAAGTAGCGCTCCCTTCCCCGCCGTACCCCCTCGGCGCGACTCAGCCTCCTCCCCATCCATCCCAACCTCTCCCGCCCCTTCCCCGCCGCCGCCAGTNTTTTTGTCTGTGTTTAAGTTACTGTGGAATGAGGAGGTGCGAGGCGCCGTAGCAGCTCGGTGGCGGTCCGTCCCTACCGAAAGAGCCGCTCCACACGCGGAGTGCTTTCTTTTTCGGGGATGGGGAGGTGGGACGGGCGCCGGGGGTGGCGGGGGAACCTGCGGGCCGGGGNAGAGCCCGGCTTTGCCTCCCGGTAGCTGAAGGTCATTAAAACACAAAAGCGCTCCAGCGCTGCGGTCCAATATAGCGCATGCGCCCTGCCCGAGGACTGGCAGGGAGACGGCAATATGGCGAGAATGCCTGGCAGCGGCGGCGGCGGCGGAGAGTGGAGCGGCGGCGGCGGAGGGGGCGGCGGACGCGGCGGAGGCGGCGGGAACAATGCGGGGGACCGGCCGTCCGGCCGCGGCGTCGCCCCCCGCCCGCACCGCTACTGCAGCGCCGGCGAGGAGGAGGAGGGCGAGGAGGAGGATGAGATCCAGGAGGTGCAGATAACGGGGGACGAGGAGGAGGAGGACGGAGCCGATGGGGGGCTGCTGCTGGACGAGGAGGAGGAGG
>VWZP01009939.1:209519-279016 GCA_013396995.1 Dicaeum eximium | reverse complement strand
CCTCATTAAGTCAACCCAGGACAACCGCCAAGATATGTTTTTGAAATATATAGTAAGTAACATTTATAAAAATAGCTGAAGGTTGTGAAAAACATTTAAAAGTTTAAGGGGCATTCTAGGGCCCCACCTTTAAAAGTTCACTTTGCAAACAATGTATTTGTATCCAATGCAGTCTCAAGCTACTTCAAGGGGAATAGAGGTTAGATATCCTAATATCACAGAAGTTTTTCACAGAAAGAGTGATCAAGTACTGGAATGGTCTGCCCGGAGAGATGGTGGAGTCACCATCCCTGGATGTGTTTTTAAAAGCCTGGATGTGGCACTGGATGCCATGGTTTAGTTGAGGTGTTCAGGCATGGGCTGGACTTGATGATCTTAAAGGTCTCTTCCAACCTTGTGATTCTGTGATTCTGTGTGATTCTGTGATTTCTTCATTTTCAAAAGTTTTAACTGTGCATATGTAACAATTTTTTTAAAATCGGAAATCGATAAAAAAAATCTTGTGAAATGGTTCTGTTTCTAGGTATGTTATTGGAATTGGATGATATAGTCTCAAAGAATGACTAAATAACTTGATTCCATTAGAAATGTCATAAGGAAAAGACAAAATTCATTTTGGGTAAGTGGGCAATTGGTTGTTGAGCCACGTTGTGAAAGTGTTCTTAACTGCGACAGAAAAAGCAAAAACCTCTTCTGCTGTAGCTATGCACAGACAGTTGCTTTATGAAACAACTTCTTTCTCATCCAGTTTTTATAGTATTTTTATCTGAAGTTACTTAATTTTTTTCTCCCACCCCTTGAAAATAATTGTTAATTTCCAATGGAATTGGAGTTCAGAAGTAGTGGTGTATGCTGTCTTCTGCCAATGTGGTGCTACATGTTTCCTTTTGATCTCTTCCTTTTTTTTTTTTTACTAGAAACTCTCTCCTTCTTTTTTCCCAGTATTCTTCTCAGTGGAAAAAAAAAGGCAGATCTGAGGTTCAGGAATTTGCCTTGAGAAGTGCTGGATGCCCTCTGAGATGCATAACCCCTGTGTTTGTCATCACTACAGTGCTGCATATGATGCGGTCCTTGACAGAAACGTGGCCATTAAGAAGCTCAGCAGACCATTTCAGAACCAAACTCATGCCAAGCGAGCTTACAGGGAGCTGGTCCTCATGAAGTGTGTGAATCATAAAAATGTAAGTGTTCAGCAGGAAAAATGGTATGTGCATTGCTGTGTTAAAAAGGAAATTGTTTTGTTGGGTTCCTTTTCTAAATGAAAGAAATTAGAAGTAAATTATGCTCAAGGGCTACACTCTGTCTGGTACTACATGCCCACAGGAGCAACTGAGGGTATTCCACATGCTTATTTAAAGGCTGTACCAAACTGGGATTGTTCTCGACTTTCCTTCTTCTTGCACCTTCTACTGTTTATCATTTAGTATCCATAATTATTAAAAATATGCCTATGCTGCACCAGGAGTGTTATTCCAGGGCTGTATGATAATTTTAGCCGTTATCTGTTAGAACTATATCGACTTACTTTTTGTAGTGAAATATGTAGGATTACTACACTGCATTCTAAAGGGATGTCCCAGGGATTTAATTTTCCTCCATCTTCTAGATTTCCTGCTGCCATATCTGTGTGCCCCTTACTTTTCATTAGGAGAGAATTTTCAGTTTGCAGTGTTTACCCATCCCTCAGATGTTGCAATGACTCTTTCTCCTTATGCAAAGCATAAATGAGCTTTAGAAAAATGTGATGTAAGGGGAAATTTTACACTTGTTTTCAATCACAAGTTCACATGGAAAGAGAAAGGACTGACCCCAAAATGGCAAATTGCAGGACTTGACACTACAGTGTCTCTGCCTCACTTCTGGGCAATGATTTATCCTTACATTTCCACTGTGTTGATCAGGACTGTTCCTGTCTCTTCCCTGTTGACTTGATGGAAGCTACCCTCAGTCTCAGTGCATGAGGATTTGAAAATGCAGGGATGAGCGAGAAGTTTTTTAATGGACTGGAAAGAGCAGAGGGGCAGGAGGAGCGGCACTAATTTTAAATACATAATTTTAAACATGGTGCTTGACAGCTGCTAACAGCACCACATGGCGTTGGGTCAGAGCTTTAGTCTGTCTGTATAGAGAAGTGCAAAGGAAGGAGAGGATTGCAAAGGCAGCTTTGCAGAGGTAAGATTCAGTCAGAATATGTGGAGTAAAGAGAAAGAATGTTGAACAATTTCTGTTAGAAAACCTAAAGAGGTGATGGAGGTGGGAAGGGAGACATTCAGATGTTGCCTTCATGGCAGCAGTGCTGGTGTCATCTACGTCTGTTACCTGCACAGAGGGAAAACAGGGGAAATCCAGATCCGTCAGGTCACGTTGTTTCCTCTATTCTTTTTCACACATTCTTACCATTGTCTTTCAGCAGCCCAACCCGTTTAAAATAAAACAAACAAAAATGCTAACCAAACAAGAGAAAAGAGAAAAGGAGCTGAAGTATGCAAGATGTCTTTGCTCAAGGTGTCTCTGTTTCAAAGTGCTTCTACTGAAAAGTTATACCTCTCACGATGGAATTTGTGTCAGCCAGCATGTGCATGTATGTGCCCTCAAAGGAATTGAGGCCATGTCAGAGAGAAAGAAGGACAACTGTTTAATAAGATGGTCCTTGGTTATTTGTCCACTCAAATTAGCATTCCTCATAAATAAGAAAAATATGGCTGTAGCACAAAGACTGCTATGTTAGAGCATTGAGCTCACATTGGTCTTTGAACCTGCAACTTCAAAATTGAGAGGAGTGTCTCACCCTTAGCACTTTGTTTTGTCACTGGTTATCCTTCTTTCAGATGATTTCAAGTGCACTTAGAAGAAATCTGAGAGATCTGTGGTATTTTATTTTGAATGCTGCTGATTTTTTACTGATCCATAAAGTGAGAAGTGTTAATTGAGATAAGGCAGTGAAAAAACTGTTTATTTTTCAACACAGTTCAAAATAGGTTCAACTGATTATATATATCACTTCTCTTTATTATTTTGTCTTACTTTGCTTTACAGATTATAAGTTTATTAAATGTCTTCACACCACAGAAATCTCTGGAGGAGTTCCAGGATGTGTAAGTAACAGGGGCGGTAATTAAGTTGAGCTTTAGGGATGTGTGGGGCACTATGGTGTACCTTGACTGCAATAGCTCAGCAATTTACAAAGGTTATAGCCCCCTCTAAAAAAGACAGTGTCAGTCTAGTGGGTAGAAAAATATTCTGAATTCCCATATTGAGAGCTCTTTTGATAATTTAAGGTGAAAACCTCCAGGTTTCATATTTGCTGTGATATGACCTTTGTCTGTGTAATGTTATTTGCCTGGGGAACTAGGGGTAGGTGAAGGAGACAATCAGCATATCTGTTGGAACCTTGCTCTGCTGGACAACCACTACTGTGCCTAGTACAAACCTGCTGTGAATGAAATTTTAAGTACTCTCTGTTTTATATTGTTGGTCTCCTTTTATCTTCCTGTCTTTCCCATATTATATATACATTGCATGGAAATACGTTCCTATTCTGTAGTCTGATACCAGCAGTAACCAATTAATTGTAATGAGAATTTTATGAAGTCATGCAAGCTTAGGAGGATTTTGCATGGGGATGTATATTTTACCCTTTCAGACATCTCTGCTTCTCTCAGAGTCCTGTGTGTACTGTGGTAGCCACCCTTGCAGTGGTTGAAGGCTGAGCAGTTACATCTTTTGGTGCTTGTGGGTCTTTTGGGTTTCGTGCATTTCTGTGTGGTGCTGCCTGATTGCCCATGTAGGGTATCGTCTCTGTCATGGGGAATGCACCAAGAAAGGGCAAATAATCCACCAGTTTTCCTGGTATGCTAAAAGAGTTGTGTTTCTGCAGTGAGATACAAACACCACCATGGTGCTATGGTTAGTGGGTCCAGTCTTCAGCTGCGTTACTCCCAGTCATCAGAAATAAAGTGAATTTTAAAGCAAGAAAAGGCATTATTACTTATTTGAGATGATGCTGTGATTTGCCTTCAACATGAAAAAATAACCCTGTGGCTTTGCTTTTCCATTCAGCTACCTGGTAATGGAATTAATGGATGCCAACCTGTGCCAGGTCATTCAGATGGAGCTGGACCATGAGCGAATGTCATACCTCCTGTACCAAATGCTCTGTGGAATCAAGCATCTTCACTCTGCAGGGATTATTCACAGGGTAAGGGGCCTTTGGCTTAAAACTTAAGGCAGCATATGAAATGATCATGAAGACTTTAAATGCCACTTGACTCTCTTGTGTACTGTGGATCAAAGCTCTGTCTCCCAGTGCAATGAATATAAACATAAAAGCCACAGTCAGAGGTGGTCCCACATCAGGGGATATGGAATTACCATTTGCCATAATTTACGTGTGCTGAAACAAATGGAAAGACTGCTGAGTCTATATTAAATGCATCCTCTCATTTTGCTTTTCTACATCAGTGCTGTGCCTGGTAAGGATGTGGTACCTGGCTGTGGATGCATGATAGTTGAAAGCAGAGGGTATCAGGTCATGTCACTGTGAGCAGGAGGGAATTGTCAATGGATTGAAAATACCCTGACTTATTTTCTTTATTGACAAGGGCTTTTACTAATTTGGGATTTCAACATTTAAAAAAAAAATTACCTAAAGTAAAGAAAGGCTGATAAAGTGGGTTACAAAGTGGATGTTGTTCTACAAAGTTCTCCTTTCTTGGTATGTCATGTGTTTAGCAGAGGGTTATAGATTTGGCTGCCAAATAGTCATCCAGCAAAGGAGGAACTGAATTATAAATGAGGCATTAAGGTATCTCCACGTGTGTGGTTGGAATGTCTCAGGTTCACAGCATTAAGAGAAAATAATATAATCAAAACAGCACTCAGATACTAATCCTAGTAAATGCAATTAATTTAATACCAGTAGGCTCCTATTATCCAGGTAAAGCCCCACAGTATGCTGAGGTAGAACAACTTCCAGAACAGTTTGCTAGAGAAACAATAGCAAGAGTTTGCTGTATATTTACAAGTATTTCTGATAGTAACTGGGTCAGAAGAGGGAGAGAGTATTTGAAAGGTGACCTAAAGTATCTGTCCATATCATAGCTGTGCCTAGCTTTATAAAGGACAGTCACATGGGTTTTTTCATGTCTTTTGCAGGATTTAAAACCGAGTAACATTGTAGTAAAGTCTGACTGCACGTTGAAGATTCTGGATTTTGGACTGGCCAGGACTGCAGGCACTAGCTTCATGATGACCCCGTATGTGGTGACACGTTACTACAGAGCACCTGAGGTCATCCTGGGAATGGGCTACAAGGAGAACGGTAGGGCTGCAGTGTCACTGCACCAGGTCCCCTCAAGGCCAAGCTCTGCTTCCATCAGTGTAAGGGAGACCCAAAGGAGGAACAGGAAACGTAATGGGAAATGATAGGAAGTGACACCTGGAATTAGAGCAGTTCCTCACTGTTGGGAACTCCAGCTACAGAATGTATTTGGGATGCACTGCTGGTGAATTTAGCAGTGTGGGATTGCAGAGTAACAGAAAACTTATTCTTAGTTATGTTTGAAGTTACAACTGCAGTCAGCTCATTTTGACCAGAGCTTTCATCTTTGTCTTCTATGGCTATGAAACAATGTGGGAACCACTGGAATTGCTGAACAAGAGATGTGTTCTAAATTTGAGTCTAGATCTCTAAATTGTTTGAGGGAACAAAAAGTTCAAGCTGAAATACCAAATCCTAGCCCTTCCAGAATTTCTCTAAATCCAGAGCTAGATCTGAATTTCAGGAATTAATTCCTTTTTCATGATAAATTTAACAAAGTCCCAGGTTTTGCTGACAGGTTTCATCTTGTCAAGATCTAGGTATAAATTTTGCAGTCTGAGTTTGTTTTTTTAATGGAAAGTAGAATTGCAGAGATGCAGAGAAGAGGAAAAAGCTGAACCAAAAAAAAAAAAAAAAAAAAAAAAAAAAAAAAAAAAAAAAAATTTTTATTTAAATTCCCTGGAAAAAAAAATCAAACAAAAAAAAAAAACAAAAAAAAAAACCAAAAAACCAAAATAAAATAAATATAAAATTTGTATGTAATTTCCCTGGAAGTAAATAGGATATTACTCTGAATAGTCTGAGAGAGATCTTGGTCGTTGGAAATATTGTGAAAAGCAGGTGGGGATGCTTGCTATAGAGAAGCGGACAAGGAATAACTCAAATTTTGCAGAAGAGAAAAGCTTTTGAAGGGAAAATTTTTAAAGTTGTTCTCATTTTGTAACAAAACTGAGAATTGCATCTGAGTGCCAGGTAGACCAGGCAGGAAAGGAAGGAATATTCTGTGGCTCATATTTTCCTGTCAAAGGTATAATTTGTCTGTTAAGGAGACTTTTTGATGGCAAATACAGAAAATGTAACAAGACCAGAAATTTATTTTAAAAAGTGTCCTACTTGATTTATGTTGAGGAGGTTAGCTAACCTGCAGGAGAACTTTTACTAACAGCCAACTGCATCCTGTAAAGGGCAGTGAAACTGATTCTGGGAGCCGATTCCATGACTTCAGCACTACTAGAAATATAATCACACAACCTCTTCTGAAATTGGGAAGTCCTTGTATGAATTATTTATAATATTTATGAGTTTAAAGTATAAATTTTAATACAAAAGTCTAAAAAGTAGAGAATTCTTATTCTTATTCTTATTCTTATTCTTATTCTTATTCTTATTCTTATTCTTATTTATTATTATTATTATTATTATTATTATTATTATTATCATTATTATTATTATTATTATTATTATTATTATTATTATTATTATTATTATTATTATTATTATGCTGCAGGGTCTTATCTAAGACCCTGCAGTATAATAATATTTCTTTTCAGAAAATAATTTCTGAAAATAAAGGAATAATATTCCTTAAAGTGTTTTGTTTGAAATTTTTGCCAAGTGTCATTACAAATTTGCACTAGCACTCTTTAGATAGTTCTTTAGTCAATATCCAGAGTTCTTCTATTGTCAAATGAATTTTTTGTTGGTTTTTTTTCCGCTCCAGACATTTAGTAGATGATTAGCATTATTGTTGTTGTTGTCCATGAAAGGACAGAGAGAGCATTTGCTTTTCACATGATTAAAGCTGCAACAAGAAAAAGTTAGACACATTTTTGTGATGGAAGTACACAGCTGGGAAAGTTCTAATGTTTGCCACATCCAAGGGTCCTGATCAAATGCCCATTGAAGTTAGCACAGAGACTTCCTTTGACTTCCCTGGGCAATGAGTCTGGCTTAAGATGAATGATCTTGTCTTACTTGGACAAAGCCAAAATAAAGAGAGGAAGACTCTGACCCAGCTCCCAAGGAAGTCAACAGAAAGAGTTGTTCTTTGCTTCCCTGCTCTGGCCTATGCTGCCACATTACTGAAGCTCCCCAACTTTTTTCCCCTCTGACTATGTACACTGCCTGTATAAAGTCTGTTCACTGCTTTCATTTTCTTTCTGCACTTGGTTGGCTAAAGATGCATAATTATCACCAGTTTGCTGCACTTCTATGAAAGGTCCCAAAACTGTCACTAGGAAGAAAACTCTCCCATTGCCTCAGGCATGCTTTTGCTGTCCCATGCCCCTGATACCTGTACCCTCCTTTTCCCAAATGGAACATTTCACCTTTATTTTGTTTTACTAAGAAACGAGTTGTTTGTTTGTTTCTTTGGTTTGTTTTGGATTGCTTTTGAAGGTTAAGAAAGGGGAAGAAAAAGAGGAGGAAATTGGTTGTGTAGGTCAAACATAACCAGAAAATGAGGATTTCAGGCTCAGAAACAACATGGTCTTTTAAAGCATTTTAAAGCAGTTTTTTCCTCTTCACATGGAAGACAGGTTTGGGGGGCTTTTTGGGGAGTTTTATTGTTTGTTTGTTTTGGTTTGGTTTCTTGTTGTGCTTTTTGGTTGGGGTTTTTTTGTTTGTTTTGTTTTGTTTTGTTTTGTTTTGTTTTGTTTTGGGTTTTTTTTTCCTTTGCACTGTGTCACTATCTATCCAGCATTTTTTCTTTGAAGACTTAAAGGGCAAAAAAAACCCTATCCAAGTCAAGCAGATAAAGTAACTGTGCATATTTCATCTAAAAGCTCAAGGCAGGATTGGGAATAGGAAATGCTCTTAGTCTTCTTGATATTTGTCCTTTGGAGCTTTTCTTATAGCATTTATTTTGAGTGCCTACACAGTACAAAACAGAATCTACTCAGATCACACTCTCCATGATAGCTACCTATTGATAGGACATCAATGAAAGAGGAGTTTTAAATAACCTTTAAGGGTGGTATTTGTCCATATAGCCTTTACTTGTGTGAACAGTTCCATTTGGAACCTCTTGTCAGCTGCTGCAGAGAGACTCAGTGCTGCAGAGCTGTGGTGGTTTGGCATGACAAGAACAAAGCCTAGAAACTCTGCAAATAAGATTTATCCAGATTATCATTATCTGGTTGTCTTGGTTTTTTCCTAAAGAAAAAGAAGGAGTTGTTTTTTAGCCATAAATTCAGTGTATACCATGGGTATATGCAGTTGTTACTTGATATTTACTTGCTAGCTCTGGACCTTTACTCAAAATGTTGATTTTAAACTTTTTCCACTGTTGTTACTAACTGCTGTTGATCTGACTGACACAGCTTTTATTTATTCAGTTACTTATTTTAGCTTTTGATGAGACATGAAAAAGAAACCCAGCAAAACCACAAAACAAACTGTACTGTGCTGATCAACCTTTTTCCCCTCCTTTAGGAGTGAAATGTTGTAGTTAACTTTGCTTTTTTTTTCTTCCTTCTTCACTTCCCTGTCTCTGCTGTTCTAGTGGATATATGGTCTGTGGGATGCATTATGGGAGAAATGGTTCGCCACAAAATCCTCTTTCCAGGAAGGGACTGTATCCTTGTGCCATTTGCTGCAGCTTCACCTATTATTTGTTCCTCTCCTCCACCCATCCCTTTTACCATAAAATGATTATATCAGGACTGTAAAGATAGAAGCAGAAAGTTGAATCCCAGATGTATGGCTAAATGAAAATAGTGCACTACTGATATGCACAAAATTGAAAATGAAAAACAGATGCACAGAATTATTTCAGTCAATTAAGTTACTCTAAAACCTGTAATCATTTCATTTTATATACTATTTATGTCCTGTCAATAAGCAATATACAAAACAAGCATTATGATGACAAATTGGACAGCTTTATTTACTATTCTTTAAAGGAAAAATGAAAAAAAAAGAAAAAAAGTTCTAACTTGGCCCATCTCATTCCTGTAAGTCTGTTTTTCTGCTTTTATGTTTTGGAAATGTTGACTTCATAACATTTGTGGTGACATCATAATCTTTTGCTTGCTAATGCATCATGGTTTTGGATTAATCTCAATGCTGTATGGGCTCAGTGTTGAGTCAATACAACATCATTTTTCTCTAAAATAAAATGAAGAACTTGGCTCACCCAGTTTAAGTCAACTGTTTATCTGCTGTGGTTTCCAAATTGGCCTGAAATCAGATTCTCTTGATTTAAAAATGAACTTCCCTATACTTGCATGAGGTCTGTGTTGTCAATTAAACTATATTTCCCTCCCATCTTCTTCTTCTTCTTGTCTGGGGTGATATTATTTTTACCCCTTCCAAGGTGGTGAAAGCAATATTAGAAAATGAAAACAAAAGAGGAGGTGTTTACTTAGCCTCCTGTTTATCACAGGCTAAACCTGCCCGTGCTGGCTTGGAAATGTTGGTAAGTGTGTTTTGCCCATCAGAATAAAATGAGGCAACATAATGTATCTTCACTTTTGGAAACAAAAAGACATCTTATTTTCAGCTAGTTGGCAGAAAGGCACCATGAAAATCTGGCATCAGCAGCCACTGGCAGTTGGTGTGAAGAAAACCCAGCTTTCACAGACATGTAGCCATGGAAGCAATTATTTTTTTGCTGACTTTTGAGTAATTCCTGTCATGTTTGTCTAAGTTGGGTCCTGCCTGTCCTCTTTTCTCAGCTCTGAAAGAGCCGTGAAAGCTGAGCTCTGCTTGGTGGCCCAAGCCACCAGTTCTGCTTCACTAACAGGGAGATGGAGGGACAGCAGGTGCCTCCTGTTTGCTGAGGGGGTGACAGCAGAAATTTACTGCTTCCAGGCTTATAGGAAGAGGGGCTGGGAAGTTACTGAATGCAAAACAAGGCAGAGAGGTTAAAATGATGATTTTTTTTTTTAATTAGTAGGTAGCTTTGAGATGCTTAAGAGTGGTGAACTGTCCCTGCAGCATGAGGAGCAGGCTGCACATCCACCTTCAGCTGTAACCTCAAAGTGTAGAGCAGCTCCCAGCAATCCCAAGACCTGTAAGTCAGTGTGATAGTTATGCTGTGTTTCAGTGGTAACACCACCTCAGAACACCATCATAATGCTTCCTCAAAACAATGCACTCTTTTCCTCTTAAAAACAAAAACAAAACCAAAAAAAAAAAGTCAAAGAAAAACGAAACTATCTATAATACACTTGAGGTTCAGCTGTAAATACTGAGGATATTTCCATTTAATCTTTTCTGAGAGAAGGCTGAGATTTTAGTCGATAAGCAGCTAGAATTCGTACAAAGACTGGTTTCAGGATAAAAGCATAGTAGCATGGTTAATGGGTTGCTCTCCTTTTTCAACAACAAATTAGGAGATAAGTTCTTTCAGCCAGGTCACTACCCAGTTACTACCGTGCTTTAATGGTGGGTTTATTCAGGTGAGTAGGAAGTTTCAAAAAAACCCCCCCCAAAAAAAAACTTAAAGAAAAAGAAAAAGAGAAAGAAAAAAAAATTCTCTACATTCATTTCCAAGTCAGTACTCATTTGTTAACCAGTTTGACCCCATGAATGAGGTGTCAGTGTTGGAAAGACTGGTTTGTGTATGGGTCCATATGATTTCCCACCCCTCCATGGCTGTTGATGAGCAGATCTAGTTTCCCTCCCAGCTGCAGGAAGAGATGGAGAAGCATTTTTGCAGCTGCAGGTAAACTTCACAGAAGCATATTACATACTTTTCCTTGGGCTACTTAAGGTTTTCCAGCGGAGAGTGTTCTAGCTGAAAGAGGCAACTCTGTATAGAAATAAAAAATACCAGTTCTTTTTAATCATTCAAAAGAACGTCTACTGTATGCACTTGCTATCAATATGAGCTTACTCATTTCTAGTCTGGTGTAGGAACATTTGTGTATGGCGCAGTATACATCTAAGGAAACATTCGCAGCTGCTGCCATGTTTTATGGAAAAAAAATATTTTAAAATTTAATCTCATCTAAATCTCCCACTGCACCCAGGTGCTGCTGACTTGAAATGAAATTTCATTTTTAAAGTCTTTGTGGAAATTAAAACATAGAGGAGATTAATTTCAGAACCTCTCATCTAGGTAAACAAGAAACTCTGTCTTAAGCTGTTATGAGAAAGCTCTGGAATATGGATAGACTACAGCCAGTTTTCAGACAAATAAGAACAGCCTCCAGTGTCCTGGAGAGTACTGGGTAGATATTGCCTGGCAGGTCCTCTCAGCCAAGGCAGACATTTCAAAATACTGTCGGGGAAACTTCCTTGTCAGAAATCAGACCCTCTCAAGAAGATATCCACCGTTGAATCCATTTCCAGATGGATTTGCAAACCAAAATATTCCTGGCAAGTTCTGGTAAGCTTTTGTAGAAACCTCTGAGTTTCTTGCTCAGTGTTTCTTTGATGGTTATTCCACTTTTCTTAAATTGGAAGGAATGTGAGCAGCTAAAAAGTGCCCTAACCCTTGGATGCCATTGGAAGTACATTAGAAAACTCCAGGGCTTTTCCCAAAACTGGTTCAGCTCTAGGTAATAACATCAAAATCTCATTAGATTTCAATTTAGCGATTGGAAGTGTATTTCTGGTTTTTTATTTGAAGAGAAGGGAAAACTTAAAATGAATGCTTTCAGGTGAGACAGGTTTATTAAGATCTGAGTTGCCAAGTCCACAGTGATGTCCTACAGGCACACGTGACTTAGTGGGGAAAATAAAGTGATCAGAGCATTTATTTTCAGTACTGAAAAGAAGAAGGCATGTAGAGGATGGTACTATAGCAATTTCACTTGTGATTCCTTCAGCAGATCAAAGGAAAACAGTGATTTAGACATAGAAATATATTGTGATAATAGCCATGTGTCCTAAGTTTGTCTAGGCCTGAATTTCCACTGTAAATATGGAGAACAGAATTTCTACTGCAAGTAGCTTGAAGTCTTAGTCAAAAGAGAAAATATCATTAAAGTAGGAAGAGAGAAAAATTCCAACTTTCTTCTATGTAATTATGAACATCCAAAAGGAATTGTGAAGAGACGTCACCATTAACAGATACAGTTAATGTTTTCTGTGGCCAGATTTTCAAAACTTCCCTTGCCCACCAGCTGTCTTTGAGAGTGGTGGGATTAAGAGATGCCCTCTGACATCTGACAGAAAGTGCTCTATTGCCTTAGGAAAAAGGTTTGTATCAATAAAGTCTTTTAGGAAAAGGTGCTGCATTTCCACCCCTCATGAACAGAATTTATCTTTGCATTTGATCTGTGTTGATTAATAGATGTAATTTTAGTGTTTTGAGGGCATTTTTGGGTGTTCCTTAAACTACAGTATAATAAAAACTTCCGCTTTTTTGCTAAGTGCAGTCTGTAGTTTTACTTGTTCCAGGTGGTATTTTCTTAAGGCTTGTCTTAGGCTGGTTTTGTCTTAAAAGCAAAACTAGCAACTAGCATCAAGATTATTTAAAAGATACTGTTAAGTGTGACTGGCCTGGCTTTCCAGGTAGGATCAGCTGGTTCATGTTAGCCTGCTGCTTAAGTATGTGTTAGCTATGATAGCACTGATGACTAAGTCTGGATTTTATTGACCTGGATTATTCTTCCCTGGGTATTGGATATTTTTTTTTGGACTCAGGATTTGTCTTAAAGTTTGCTCATATGAGGTGAGGCCTGCTTTAAAGAGGTCTCTAAGTAGGTGTGAGGATGATTTGGCTGTTGCTATATTTCTCTTTTTATTTTAAATTCAGATATGCATAGTCCAACAGATTAGAGTATAATTTGCACTTAGCATGAAACCCACATGCTGTTTGTCATCTGTGTGATTTGCTTCATTAATATGTCTATCATTATCTTCTTCAGTTAGATTTGAGGAGGTGAATGTCTCTTTTCAGCTGGCAGAGGGGTGATTTCTGCATCACTGAAACAGGAGCTATTACAAATATGAATGTTTGGTATTCTCAGTAGTACTCTGGGAAGAAAGTGTGAGCTAGCCCATGAGGTAGGAAAAGACAGCAAAGCTCATTCAGCTGTGCCTGCATCTCTGGTCTCTGGAGTGTCCTGTGGCTTGCATTTAACGAATTTTAATTTGAATGTCACAATTTTCATTGGATGACAGTTGGATCTTACTGAGTGCAAGAATGAAAAGCCACCTCAGTGGAAGTTTGAGCAAGGGCAGTTACAGATTCTCCCTATGGGCTCCTTCTCATTGTTTTGTGAAGTCCTAGAGAACCTGCAGTTTTGCAGGAAGAGAATGTATATTTACCAGGGAGGTGGCTACAAAAGGTTGACTTGGGTCCTCTCCATATAGAAACATCTTTGGGTAGTTCTACAGTTCCTGACCCTTCTGCATCTCTGCTAGAGGGAATCTGAAATCTGGAAGGATGAGCAAGCACTCATTTGGGTCAGGAAGTACCTGTTTGGTGGGGAATCAGAACCAGGAGGTGGACCAGAGAAGAAGATTTTCTGTATGGCTAAAATGTTTTCTTTGTTCTAGAAGACATATGCATGTGGTTTCTGGTGAGCATTTGTTCAAGCCAGGGTGGCATTTGTTGTCCTTGGCAAGTTTACTGATATTCTGAAGTATGTGTACACATTCAGGAATGTGTTCCAGAGTGTGCAATAATCTGGTTTGTAGAGATTCTGAACACATTAAAAATCCCCTACTTCTAGTAATCCAGGACCTGGATATTCCAGTGGTGAGTCGGTTTCCCACCAAGGGCTACCTAAATCTCAACAGTTTCACTCAGAGAGTCTTGAAAAGCCATAGGTTAAATTCCTTAGCAGTTTCACGTGATCTTAAAAACATCAAGGCAAATAGCTGCTAAACTGAAGCTTTACCTTGAATCATGAAGAGATCCGTCACTAGAAGTTAGCCTGCCCTTGATTAAAGCTCAGGGATGTTCCATGTATTGATATAGCATTGCCAGCATTTTTCATTACTTGCATTAAAAAAAAAAAGATCTTTCACCAGGTGTGGATTTTCAGTGCTTTGGAGCTGAATGCAGGTGTTTAGAGATTGTGGTGTGCTTGGTTTTTTTCTGATGCTCGTACGAATGAAATTACTTGGACTGCAACCGCTGGATTGATGTTGGACTAAATTAAGCAGAGGATCAAGGCACAGATCTCAGTTCTGTTGTCCTTTCTGGACTCAGTGCCTTGACTGGGGGTTTCAGACAGCTGCTGCTGTATGTGCTGAAATTCTTAACCTTCAACTAACTACTTTTAACGTGCAGCCAAATACTGGTTCCACTTTGATTTATTTCTAATTGCCTCAGGAGATGAAAAAGAGGCAGCAGTCAAGAAGGCTCTTGAGATGTTGGTTATATTTAGGTGTTTATCTTTGCTCCTTCTGATTTGGAAATTTTCAAAGAGCTTCCTTCCCAAAACCTCAGGCATAGAGGAGAATAATCATCTCTGATTTTACACAGTTTGCAGTTTAGTAAGGCACTAGTTCAACTTATGTGTGTGCCCTCTGGAGCATAGCATAGAGCAGTGATGTCAGGAGGCAGCCTCTGAAAATAAAAAGGAATTAATAACAGACGAACAAACAACTGCTTGCTCTATCTTTTCCTGATATTTTGCATGCCATTTAGCTTGTGATGAAAGCAGCAATAATTTGCATCTCTAGGTCTGCTTATTGCTTCCAAACAAGTAACCTTTTCTTTAGTTCTTTGTTTTTTGTTTATTGATTTATTTATTGTGTAGTGTTGAAGCTTTTCATATGCTAAATAAGCAACAAGGGAACCTTAGACCCAGGCATGTTAAGATTTCCACAAATAGGGCATTTGCCTTCAAAGTCAAATGCACTTTAAACTGTTGCTAAATATGAAATTGTAAGAGTAAATTTAACCAAGCAGCATGATGCTTTCATATTTTTTCCCTAGTTTCTGGCCCTGAGACACCAGTCTGTCCCCGTGCTTGCTTTCATGCCCTATGACTTATCATAGAGCAAGGACAGCAGAGGTAATGTGGTTACATGGAATCAGTAAGGGGGGAAATGCCACCTTAATCCTGCGCTGGATATAGGGAGTCTGATTTTCATCTTGTGCTCCAGTGTAAATTGTGGTGAGCTTTGTTTGACCCAGGTGAACTGCTCTTCCCTGTAGGAGATAAATAGGCCCCTGGTTTTCTCTGAATTTCAGAGCAGAAAGTACAGCTTAGCACTTCTGTGCCTCAACTGGCCTATTTAGAAATCACCATTTCCTATCATGGCAAATGGAAATCTTATGAGATTCTCAAGATCTCTGTGATGGACTGCTAGCTTCACTGAGATTCGCTGGAAGTGAGCCAACAGGCCCTAAAGCAAGCATTGTTGGAGTTGAATGATCTCAAATACTCTATTCATAACCCTGAATCAGTGGATATGTCTTCACAAGGACCCAAGTTCTTTTGTGGCTTCTGGCAGTTCAGCTTGTGAAAATATGCATGGATCTCTGGTAGCTGGAACGATAAAGGAATAGCAATTTGCATATCCTTATTGAATACAGAGACCAGCATTCATTTACAAGACAAAGCATCATAAACCTAGGTGATGAATACAAATGAAAACTTGAAAAAGACAAAAATAAATTGGTAAATTTTAATTACAAAGTTATATTATGACACAGTAGCCAGCCGTGGGTCTCAGTTGGGTTTCTGTATTTAATGGCATTGTCTTTCAGCCACACTGGGGTAAAGGAAACTGTTGGAGTCGATTTTTCTCAGACCTGCTCTGTTGTCATGAGACTTGTGTGCTCAGGCAGAAAAGCAGCCGCCGAGAGCAAGAGGCAGGTCTATGTCTGCAGGCGCTCTGCTATAGCATGATTGGATAAGTCTTCTCATTTATTTGTTGTTCTGTTCCTGTTTTCTTGTTTACCTTCATTTCATTTTTGTTTTCAGTTGACATGTGGTCAGTAGGGTGCATCATGGGAGAAATGATTAAAGGTGCTGTGTTGTTTCCTGGCACTGATCGTATCCTTCCTAGCAGCCATTCTGGCCCCAGTAGGTACTTCCAACCCTCTCCCTTCCAGCCCCTTCCCACTAGACTAGTGCTGACATACCTTTGTTCTGTACCTAACGAGCTGGGTTAAGTCCCACTGCAAAGTCCCTGCAAACCAAAATGTCAACAAACCATTACTGCAGCAAAAGCCTTAGGTGAAAACCACAGTAAGTACAGCACGAGGAGATGGAAAACAACATCCCACACAGTTCATCAGAATCGCTTTCTGCAGCCACTGACCACAGTTTTGTTGTTATGAATGTGTCTTTAATAATTTGGTGGTGAATGTTTGGGAGGGGTGTGTTTCACAAATTAGGATTTTTAAAAGGTGGTGGAAGGGTAGGCACAAGCACTGCTTACCTCAGGGTGAGATGTAAGAGGTTCTGCATTTCACATGCATTTCTGCATCTTTGATTAACTCAGACATGAATCACAGAAATGCTTATTTTTTACAGACTCATAGAATTGCTTATTTGCTTTGTTTGGTTGCTCTTCCAGTGGTATTAAAGTACAAAAGTAGGACATGGTTTCAGTTTGGGCACAACTTCCTAAGACTGAAATTATCACTTGGTAGTAGTTTAATGACTCAGAAGTCTGGATGTTTCTTGGGAAACTGTTCTAATGGACTTGGGTCTGCCATCTTTTATTTAAGTACGTGGAACTATTATGTGAAAGCAGAATATATTCTTGACACCAACAAGAAGTGATTTAGAGATAAAGGCACTGAATCAGTGGACAAGCAGACTAGGAATATATTTGCTTTCCTTAGAGACCATCTACACTCAGGGCTGAGGCAGCCATGTTTCTTATTTTGTTCCGTGCTTTATTAAAGCACTTTAGTATTTGTCAGATTTGAAACACTTCTTGTATATAACAATAACCGAGATCAGTACACCCTTGGTCTAATTCCAGCCTTTTACTGTCCATAGGACCATGAATATGAGAAATAGACATGGCCTGTGTACAAGTTTTCCTTCTATTTTAAATTCTGTACTTAGATGACAGAGGAGTTTCTAGGCATTATCATGGAAAGTTTATCTAACTTTCTCTGAATAGGTGTGCATGTACACTTGTGTGTACATGTACTTACCAGCTCACTTCAGCACTTCTGACCTCATTTACATTTTAAAGGGTTCAATATTTTGATCAAAATGTGGAAAAATAATCATCTGAGAGCATTAAAGAAATTAAAGTAGGTAATTATATCATTAATATTTTCACAGCCTTACCTAGTAAGATTCTAATTTGTGTTTTGTCCAAAATGCTGGGTGAGCATACCCATACTGAAATGAGCAATACACTTTACTTGTGTCTTTGTATGATCTAGAGCACATCTCCTCTGCCTTTGTGAAAGTAAACATTTCCCTTCTCTGTGTTAATGGAAATCATTGACACCAATCTGTGCTCCAGATTTGCTGTGCTCCTGTTTTCTGTCAGTGTGGAGTCAGACATTGCAGTGAGCATCAGTGTTGTATCAGAACTGGTTTTATGTTCATAGACCTACATTTTAAACTAACATTTAAAGATATCCCCAAATAAGTCTGAAAATAATTTAATATCTTAAACAGCACTTCAAAAACTGGTTTCTTTGACACAGCTGCATACTTGTTAAAAAGAATTTGCACAAAGCCTCTATAATTAAAGCATTGTGTGCCATCTATTATTGCAATAACTCCACAGAAATTGTCATTATCAGCTGCTGATTTCTGTGGGATTGGCCTGTAATTAAGTTAACATTCTTAATTTTTATTTACGATACGTTGCTAAACTTGCTCTATGTTTTCTGTACCTCTCTGCTTTTCTTCTGCTGCTGCATGGGTGCCTATTCCATGGGCAGAGAACAATGCCGTTGCCTTTTTTTTTGAGGCTGCTCCTCAAAGCCATCTTTTCTCCAAATCCATCCCCCACACCCCTTCCCTGCTGCTGAGCAGCCAAGAGCAGCGGCTCAGCACTGCTGGCTCCCCTGTCCATCTGTGCAGCTGAAAAGCAGTCGGGAAGCTGCAAGCTCCAACCCAGCCTGCTGAGATTCATGACCTCGTGGCACCCTCTGCCTTAAACTTGCACATAAAATGCTTAGCATTGCTGTAAAAAAGATTATTTCTTCAGACGAGTGATGGAGTTGGGCAGCTGGATAATTCCATCAGCAGGGACTAGAAGCCCTCAGAGCTCGCAGGCAGCATGCTTAAGGATGTATTTAAATGCAGGAGCAAGAGTAATTAAACATCCATTCCTTTAAAAAAGTTTCCTCTTTGACACAAAATGGGTTAAGCCTGGCAGCGTACCAGAATCTGCTATCAGCAATTTTTTCTTAACAGGCAGTGTTTCATTTCACATCTACGTTGTGATTTGAAGAGTATTTAATACTAATTTGTGTCAATTTTTATGCATAAATAACCATGAAAAGCAGTTTTGAAGCTAAAAGATTGAATATTCATGAGAAATGCACTGTCAGTTATATATTTGACTGCAAAATTCACTATTTGCCATTTTCCAGTGGTTAAGGAGTGTAGGTCATTTGATGCTGTTACTGCTTACACAACTAAACAGTCCATTCAGCTAAACTTAAAAAATTTCAGTAGCAAAATTCAGAAGCAGAAAAACAGAAAATGCCTCTGAGTAAGTGCAGAGTGGAGTGCTTAGCTAGGCTGCTGCTTTTCCCACTCCTGTAATCCATCTGATTACCAGAGTGGGATGCTGATGACCGGGGAGAAGCTGAGAACAGAACCCACCTCTATTCTCTTTTAAACTCCCAGTTGTGAAGAATGATTGGCAGTGTCCAAAATCCTCATGGTCTTTATTGATCCTTGAAATTTTACTATTTCTCCACCATTTTTGGTGTATGCATGTGATACACTTAATTGTGTGCTAGAGCTTTTTCTTTTTTTTCCTTTTTATTTTTAAAATTTCATATGAAAACTTAATTTCAAAGTTGACGGCAGGAGTTCTGCTTTCAAAAAGCAATCAGCATGAAGCTTGCACCTAATTGTGCCTCGAGCAAGGATGTGGTGTCTTGTGTTGCCTCAGGAACAATGGGACAAGCTGGCTGTACATGAGTCTGACACTTGTTCCATGTGTTCTCCTCAAGATTTTACGAGGGAGACTGTTAACCTTTTCTCATTGTGCATGGATAATCTGGAGGAGTGAAGAAGGTGCCTTAGTCCTCTGGTGAGCTGTGAAAGTGTAGTTAAACATTTTTTTTAGCTGCTGCAGGCATTTTGGACAGAAAAGGATCAAAGTGCCTTTAAATCCTGTCCTTGGACAAGCTCAGGGAGACAAATATATATTCAGTAGAGAGATGTAATGTCAGATGCTCTTAGCATATGTCTGCACAAGCTTATGCAGCCTTATTCTACCTTATTCTACAACTGCAATCATGCCCTGCATGTTGTAGGGATTGGAGAATAAGGGGATTGGTGGGTCTTGTGCTCTGTGGAAAGTGTCCTTAAATACATGCCAGCTCTGTTCTGCTCCCTTGTCCCTGAGGGCAGTTTCCCACAGGGTCCTACTGCCTGACTCCTTGACTAGCTGTAACTTTGCTTTCCAAAAATTCAGGGTCCTGACTTTACTCTTCACTGGACCCATATCCCTCAGGACTGCAAACTCCACCAGTGGATGGTTGCTGCAGCCCAGGCAGCCTGCAGTGGACTTTAGTGGTGTCTTGTCAGTGCTGGGTAAACAGCTGGGCTCAGTGATCCTAGAGATCTTTTCAAACCTCAACAGTTCTATGATTATATGAAATTTCTCCCTGAAGTTGTTAGGCACCAGTCTTACCAGAGGTCTTGAAACTTTCAGCCAGTGCCAGGTGTGGCAGCAGATGTGTTTGTACAGGAAGTTCTCCAGCCATCAACAGATTTGATGAGCTTATACTTCGGCTGAGCTGCTGAAAAAATGCTGGGCAGAGCTTCAAAGCCATATTGTGGAATTCAGGAGATAAACAGGGCCTTTATGAGCTCAGGAAGGACAACTGAGTTTCAGAAGATAGCCAAGATCATTAAAGATTCTCACAGAGTTAAAACACTCCTTCAGACCTTGAGCTGAGACTCAGTGCTCAGAAATTGAAGAACATGAGCAGCGTGAGATGTAGAAAATAAACAGAAATACATGTAAGCCATCAATACCCTTGAAGGACCTCTTTTTTAAAATCCACACTTCTGGCCATATCATTTCAACAAAAATAAAGCTATGTTTTTCAAGACTTGTGTTCTGAAACAATAGTTTCACCTTTTGATACATTATTTTCAGGCACAGAATTAATTTGCTTACAAACTTCACATCAAATTGATCTGAATTGCTGGTGAAATGAAGAATAGAAAAATTAAGGTAGTTTCTGAAAACACTTTTCAATATACATACTTTGCCTAATAACTTTGTCTAGGTTCCATAAACAAATGCTGCTTTATTGAGTCAGAATTATCTGTAAAGTGCAGCAATATCTGTACACAAGTCATTATAGCACAGGCCATAATATTTTTTTAAAAGATGGGTTTGTGCTTTCTAGGACTAGTGGCAAAATTATTTTTGCAGGCATCAGAGAAGATCTCAATAACTGCTCTAAAGCTTTCTCTGCTTTATGCAGAAGATGCAGGGATGTTCTGACAACATAAGAGAACAGGTTATTGGAAACTGTTCCATCAAACCTTCTAAGAACTAATTTTTTGTACCTTTTCTTTGTCAGGAAACCTGAACTGATGGGAAAAGACACAGAGACTGCATAAATTTTGCACAAAAGTCTACTGTGGTCTTACCTGCTAAAACAAGTGCAGATTTAATGGTTACAAGAGTAAGCCAAACAGCATTTTGTGATTTTCAGGGTATCATTGGCAGCCAGAAATCATAAACTCCTTAGGAAAAGCAGCTTTGTGTATTTGCACAATAAATTAATTTTGCTTTAAATCCGAGATGAGAATTATACTCCATTTGAAAAGTAATCTTTTGGTGTGTTTTTTTCTGTGAGCATCAATGCTGAATGAGCAGTGGTTCCATGGAAACAGTGCTGTTTGTGGATAAACCACCAAAAATTAGTGTCTGGGCTGCAAAAAACCACTCCCAGCACTATTAAATGGATGAAAGGTTATCCGTAGCCTACTTAATTATTTTCAATACAGCAATGTAACTCTTTTAGAAATGTTTGTACTAAACAAAAATTGTTTGAACTTTGACCATGTGCTAACAGCTTATAATTTTATCTTGGAAAACTTGCCATCTTTATGTAAATACAAAGAAAATGAGCACACTTGCTCTATCCAATAATACAATCAATTTCATCTATTTTGACAACTGCTCTATTGCATATTTGTTATATTTTCTCCTTAAGATTTTTTATTCCTTGCTTCATTCAGTCTTTTCTCTTTGCTGATTTTCCAAACTTTGAGTAATGTGTACAACTTCCACTTCTTGGAAGTCAGAGGAAATGTAGAGAAAGAACTGATGCAAAAGATTCATGAAATATGAGTGAGCTGAGGGTTGCTGGAGGTGGCTCAGCTGATAGATAGATATAGACTGATAGAAATATCAATATATAGAATGGTGTATGTTGTTGTATATTCTTGAACTTCAAGGCCAAAATTTGTCTTTCTGTAAACACTGGGAAGCTGAGTAACTGTTAACTGTTGTAAAAACTCACTCCTAAAGGGCAAAAGCAACTTTGGAAGAATTACACAGAATGGTTCTGTTTTATCCTGGTTCAGGAAGAGAAGCAACCGTAGGGTTGGTCCAGGACAAGTTTCCAGGAACTTGTTTTCTATGTTTTGGGGTTGATGAGTCTGTTCTTGATTTCTCATCCAAGTTGTTGCAGGTACACCTGAGATTCGGAAGCAAACTTAGCCCACACCAACTTCACTGACAGTAAAACCAGAAACATTTTAGGATTGTGCTGAATCACTAAGATCCTACTTCCTATGCAGACTCCTAAGTGGCTTTTATAAACACTTGTAACATGTTTGTGGTGTAACACCTCTGGATTCCCCATCCCTGAATTGTTCAAGACAAGGTTGGGTGGGGCTTTGAATAACCTGGCCAAGTGAAAGCTGTCCCTATCCATGGCAGAGGACTTGGAATGAGATGATCTTTAAGGTCCCTTCCAACCCACACCATTCTATGATTTTAGGGTTTGCTTACTGCTGTGTAAGCGCAGATGAGCAGCAACTGAATGAAGTACCAGCTAAAAAATAGTATTTGAAAATTTTAGTTAAGGAGTCACAGATGAGCATCCAAAATGTTAATGATGGCATCTGCACAATGAACACTGCTATCTCCTAACTCCTGAATAATCAATGGTAATCTTCTGAAGTAATTTATTTGTGCTACATGTTTGTTTTTGTTATCACCACATTATCTTATTCCATATAAATTATTATTCTGAGCATTGCACAGTATTTTCTGTTGCAGTCTAATTTTTACAAACACCACATTCTTCTCAAAGTGTTCACCTTGGAACAGAAAATGCTTTATAGTTACTGTTTTGTCAGATGGTAGCATTTTCAATTCCTTTTGTGTGGGTTTTTTTTTGTATACTGTGTTGGCATTAATGTGTAAATTGTGGGACTGTGGGGAAAATATGAATGTGATATTGATATCTCCCACAGTGAAGCTGGTTAGTGTCTTTTTTAGCAGATTTATTTTAAAAAGAAAGCTCCAATTAAAAATTTAAAAAACCCCTTGGTCTATCAACTTCGCAGTTGTTGCCACAATTTGGAGTTGAGAACTGCAGAGCTGTTCATAGTAATTATTCTAAATTTGACAAGTTACAAGCTTTAAAAAATTGCCTGATGTGGAGCAGTTAATTTTTGTATGCAGATGCAATATGGAATTTTGTATGCAATGTAGTTTTTGTATGCAGATGCAAAATGTATGCAGATGGAATATGCAGATTTAAGGAGAAAACAATTAGCAAGATGGCTCCCTCAAGATTTTAAGATTGAAAAGAGATTTTCTTCTCCTGTCTGTCTGTTACAAATAAAACATCCAGTGTGCCGGGCAGGGAAGCATGATTTCCACCAGCACCACCAATGTCCAGCACAATTCCAGCAGCTCTTTTATAAACAGGCATTCTGGCAGAATTACTCATGTTTCCCACATCACAGTCCATAGATACTGCTTGAGGATTTTAGAAAAAGGCGCTGCTTTGAGGTGAACAAACATGAGAGATTAAGTTATTTGTATTGGAGTACAACTGAAACATCCTAAGTAACTCCTGCTGCAAAACCTTGCTGTTGAACTTGACAAAATACAATTCTTTGCTCAAAAAAAGAGTGTGATTGACACAGACACGTCATGAGAAGAAAAAAGAAATATTGTGGTGATTTTGAGGCTAGATAGGAAGGCAATAATTTCTTGTCTAAAAGGTTTTTTTTAATTACAAGCTACTACTTTGTATGATGTAGAAATGCTTTTAATATTTTCTGATTGAGACAGAGAAGTATTGTAAATTTTGTCTTATAGCCAAACTCAATTTCCTTGTAGTTGTTTGGAAATTTGCAGAATTTAATTTCTCTGAAGTTTGCAGGCCAACTGAACAAAACACTGGTTCTTAATCCACACTTTTAAACTATGTTGCATCAATGCACACAGAAAACAAATTCAGGTACACTTTCAGCCTGTGCTTCGAAATAGATCACTTTACTGTAGAATCTGATATTTTCAAAATAAGCACTTTATTGTTCATTCACAATATTATTTTCCCATTATAATTTTTTGCCTTTGCTTTAGAAAAATATGTCACTTAATCTGCAGTTCAGCTTCGTGTTATTTTCCAAATAAATACCCAAGTATTTAGAAAGCAAAGGAAAACAATCCTTAGGCGAGTATAAAGGTGCAAAGAGAAAAGGTGGTGGATGAGGCAACCTGAGGCCTCAGTGATAAATCTTCGTTCAGAAGATACAAATTTTAGATATATTTTCTTAAATCTTTGCTGTAACTCTGGCCATCTTAATGCTACTAAATGCCATATTGTTAGTGCCAGAGGCAAGCTAATAAATCCAGGTTAGATCCCTTCTTCTGTCTTAAATCATACAGATGCTATTTTGAATAGTTGACACATTTTCCTTGATGCTGCTCGGGGCAATGGAAAGCTGAACTGCTTCAAATAAAAATTTAATAGACAAATAGACAGCTTTTAAGCAAACATTTCATAATTTTCCAGAGCTTTGGGTTGGAATTCTTTCCAACTCTCAGTCTGTCTAACATCTGCTTAATTTCAAGGGGAAAAACAGGGTCCTCATTTTTTCATCTTCTTTAAGGAATTTTTTTCCTTTTTTTTTTTCTGGGAAAACATCTGTCCGAGTTATGTGATCACTAACTTTTAGTACCATTTCTTTCAATAACATCACTAGTTAAAATCTCTAATGGATTAATGTCACCTACTGTAGATTTTGATTCACATTAGGACTGTCCTGTAGTAACACTTGATTCCTGCAGAATTGCTGAAGCTAATGCTGACTGGCAGCTAAAGAAAGCTGTTTTTCCATTCTCTGCTTTGATGTGTAGACCTCTGATTTTTTCTGAGACTTTTTTTTTTAATCTCATATCATTAGGTACAACTTCTCATCACCAGGTGCATCACAGATGCACCACTACATAAAACATTAAAGTGAAATGGAGGTGAACCAGCATTCTGCAAGAACTTAATTACATTCTTGCACATTTTCATGTATTGGACCTCAGAATATAATCCAGTGGTTTTTAGGTCTAGGTAAGGGGAGCACCATTACTAGAGAGAAAATGTGTGTGTGCATCTGACTAAAACATTATCTAACTGCTTTCATTTAGCATGGTTTTGTTATTGCTGTTAGCAGGACAAAAACAGTCCTGAGTGCTCCATCATGTCAGTTTGTGTGTGTGTGTGTACATGTAAATGTATCTAAAGAGCAATGAATGTATTTTATTTAAGGGTTTTGGCAATATATGAACAAAATAAGTCAGAAAAAATACCGTAACGAAGAACCATTACCCATTCAGATCATTCATTACTCAAAACCAGTCCTTGAGGTTGCTGTGACATAAAGCCTGACCTTTTGGCTCTTGGTAAGAGCAGGGCTGCAAAAGGTCCAGTGCTATCCTGCAAATCCAGTCCAGTCAAGGAGCAGAACATGATGGCTCTGCCAGTTCCATTGCCTTTGGCTCTCGTTTTTGCACTGATGGCTCTATCTCAAAATGTCCCAGTGGTGGGTGGTAGTCTGCTTGTGTGTTGTTTCTTAGTGAGAGCCTTTCTGTCAGCTTAGAAGAAATGTGTGCAGTGGGCGCTGATGTGTTGTCTGTGGATTTTCCTTCTCCCTTCTCCACCACCACTGACAGTGGTTCTCATCACGTAGGCCCTATTCTGGGAACTTCTTGTACCACTTTTCCCTTATTGCTCATGTCTAGGGCATCTTACTACATCTTCCCTCTCAAGGTGTCCAAGTCTCACATAATTCTGTAATTCCAAAGATCATTTTTTCTTTGGCCTTCACTGAATGCCTGGGAGATGGTTCACCTGCTCTGTACAGGGGTGACTTTTGAAGCAAGTCCTGTGTTTGGCCCTCCCTGTTCATCAAACACTTCACTCAACATGCACAGTAATGCTTCCAGTGATGATTTTAGAGCTTGGCTCTCTCACCCATTTAGCTTCTCTTGGCACAACTAACAGCATTTTCCTTTCTGTACTCTCTGTTCTTCTCTGCAAAGCATTTACACACTCTGTATTCTCAAGTTCCTCAGAGAGACCTGCTCCTGAAGCAGTTTGGCTAGCAGTCACTGAGGTGTCTTGACTTGAACACAAATTTAAAATGTCAAACCACTTTATTTTCTAATGAAATATTTAATGAAATATTCAGGCTACTCTTTGAGCAGCTGTAGTCTTAGATAATTTTACTGTTGTCGCAATTGTTCAGTTTTCTGTTGAGAAAAAAAGTATTTTTCATGGAAAACACAAGCTACATACAACCTGCAGGGGGTGTGTGGGTCTGACTTTTCTACATAAATCTTCAGGTTAGTTTAAAAAATAAGAGGTATTCAGAAAAATCTTTCCCGATTGCTGCTATTTCAGGCAACCTTTTTCAGCTGAAAATAAAACCATTCAAATTACTGTTTTAGAATTCTTACAGCATATGTTTAAATTATTTCCATTCCTTTAAACACTTTTGATTAGTAAACCTACAATTTTTAAATTAATTATTAACTTTTTTTTTGTTCAAATAAGGTAGTTCAGGTAAATTCAAATTTAGTCTGACTTTACTTTCCAAGATATGTGAAAAGACTGTTTCCATTTCTCTAAAATTAAATACTTTTTTTAAAAATCTGAAATTACTACTGCAACCAAGAACTGGTTTTTGCTTGAGTATTTTTTTTGTTATCTGTCTTAATATTTGGAAAACTCCTCCACACTTATGACATTTATGACAATAATAACTTAATACTTTTTAAAAAAGAAATCTCTGTGATGAAATGCTTTGAATGTTTGTCTTTTAAAAGCCTTTTCTTTCCAGTGTGTTCTTAGCAAAACTCCATCATATTTCTTAGTATCAATGTACCCATGGCTGCATGTAATCCTCCTTTTTCCCCCCCATGTAGTCATCAGGTTCTTAGCTCTGTGAATCAGTGTGATGTAGAGATGCTACTGATAATTTGATATTTTGTTGGCGCAGTCAGTCTTGTTCTGAATGTGGCTGAAAGAGCTACATTACACCTATCAGGTGCCTAAATGTTAGCACAAGAAAACTATCAACACCTCAACAAATAAAAAGCTCAGTACAAAATGCCTGGAATACATTTACTTTTTAGGCATTAGAGCCTGCTTCCCATTAGTCAGTATCAGTTTAGCAATGCAGCTGTCACTTGTTCAGTTAAAGAGAAATATCTGTCTACACCTGTGCATCATTTGTCAATAGAAAATGAGTCCTGGTGCATTCTTATAAAATCAAACAAATTGGTTTTGAGTGGTTGCTGGTTGTGCTGGTATTGGAAAAATTAGCATCAATGAAGTTATCGGAGTAAGTAAAGTGCAAAGCAGATAAATGGAAGATTTTTGTCCTGTGCAGAACTTCTTTAAGCCAGCTGGGTCTCCGTCTCTGGAGACTGAATAGAGAGGCAGGTGCACAACTTGTTCTTCAAAGCTGGCATAGTGACAATTATCTGCATGTAAAAAAAGGGAGTGCAAGTCACTGGATTTCAAGTTTAAAAAAAAAAGGTAACAAGTGTTGACCCAAAGAGAAGAATCTGTGTGTATTTCTGTGGTGGTCATGGTTTTAGAGCTGCACGGTGCCCTGAAGTTGTGTGAGTTTTTCCCTTTGCAGGCTGTTGGACCTGGAGGAATAGCAAGAAGAGAAGGAAAGATAGTGACTGTAAAGATGTTATGAAGGGAGTTAAACAGCTCTGAGGATTCTCAGAGAACACAAACAAGAAATGTCAGGAGGCTACACAGGGGTTTGCATTTTGTTTCCCTTAACTACTGCTGTTCAGATATTGATCAGTGGAATAAAGTTATTGAGCAGCTGGGAACACCCTGTCCAGAATTCATGAAGAAGCTGCAGCCAACAGTACGGAACTACGTTGAGAACAGACCCAAGTATGCTGGCCTCACTTTCCCCAAACTTTTTCCAGACTCTCTCTTCCCAGCAGACTCGGAACACAACAAACTCAAAGGTATGTTTGACAAAGGGACATGGTTCATGTGCAAGAGCTGCAGTGAAATGGAGGCTTTTCCAATTTTTCTTCTCTCTAGTTGCATTCCATTTAATGCAGTTAGTTGCAGACCAGTGACTGCATGGATTTTGTTCAGCTGAGAGGCAGGCTTTGGAAATAGTTTTTGGGATCCTGGTGCTTGGGCAGCCAAGGGAACATAATCACCGATGTATTGAGAATATTCCCATGATGTTCCATGTCATGATCCTGTGCCACAAGGAATTGAGGTGTTCCTTTACTCTTGTTCTTGAACTTGTAACACAAAGGAGCAATTAAACTTCCATTGGAAGATCTCAGCACTTGCAACGGTTTTTTTTAGGTGAAAAATATCAGTTCAGACAAATGTCTGCCTCATAGAGCTACCTTTACTAGAAAATAAAAATATACTATCAGCATCAGCCAAAACCCCTTAGCTGAGGTTTAATATCCACTGGGGTGGATTTCTTCTTTTGAAAAATCCTGTGCATCACTTAAGATATGTGAAGTAGAAAACAAACTTAATTACAGTGTGACTAGATATCCACCTGTAGAAGAAAAATTGTCATGATTTTAATCATGTATTGAAGCAATTTTTCACTTGAATGGGGCATTGACCTTCAATGGGAAAGAGTGATTACTGTGTGTTTAGTACACAGCCCTGGAGAGCTGTGCTGTGTATTGGCTCTGCACTGCTCCAGTCCTTGGAGCCACTCACCACAGTGGCATTTAATGGTTTTCAGTTGCTTGCAAATTTGCATGTCATTACACAACTCAGAATTTTCTTCCAGTTAACAACTGCTTCATAGCCAAGCTGCTGTCCTGGCTTTAGGAGTAAAGGGAAAGGTCTGAGCAGATGCTTTCGGATACACAGAATTTTATACTCCTACCACAACACAATTAAATAATGGAATTTTCCTGCATTTGCAGCTAATGAATAGAAATGACTGTCAAACAGTGCTGTTATCTTTAGGATACAGAAAGCACATACATTTGAGCATCCTGGATGCCAGTTTTGAAGATATAGCCATGAAGCAAGAAACGGTGCATTCAGGAACCTCTACTCCTGCAGCACTTTATCATCCCATGCCCTGCCTAAATATTTCACCATAATGGACTGTTAATGGTTTAATTAGATACTGACCCATGTATGGTGAGATACGTAATAATATTTTTACACTTACTGCTCTTCACGACTTTTTTTCCTTTCATTGTCTTTTTCACTTACACAGCAAATAATTTTGAGCATCTGGGAGCTTAGAACACTACATGGTTAATAATAACAGAAATATATGTTGTTACAATTTTTTCATGTGGGTAAGATGGTATTATATTTTTCACAAACTCCAACGAGGAAAAATCTATTTGAGTAATATAAAGCTGAGTTTGTGGCTTTGTTGTGGTGTTGTTTGCCTGATAGGCATAATGGAATATATTACCAGGTAAAATAAATCCGTGCTGCAATGTAAAATTCAATATGTGTTTCATTATGCAGGACAAGCAAGACTCAAGCAGTTCCAAATGCTTCCATACCATAAGGCTACAGATTTGAAATATTGCTTCTAAGGGGATGCCTTAAGATTAGCCTAGTCTCTTTGCCTGATTAAAATGTTTAATGCCTCACAGCAGGTTAGGTGAGAAACTTTAAAACATCCAGAGAAGTGTGGATATTTTTCTGAACCAGTCTAAGAATGCCTGTAAGTTTCAGGCTTTGATTTAGTAATGCCATGATTTTAGACTTCTTTATGTGAACTTTTGTGCTCTGATCCTGGTAATAATCACAGATACATCAAGCATGTATTTCTTAGGGATAATTTTCAGCCCACTGCCTGGAATCTGCACATATGTAAAATGTCCCTAAAGCTTGTTAGGGAACTTAAGGTGTCAGCCCTGATTTTGGCACCTTTCTAATGAATCAGACCTTAAATGATTACTGGAGAGCTCTTGCTACGAGGAGGCAAGGGAGCAGAAGTAAACACTTTAAAGGGTTGTGCCACTCCTGTTTTCCTAGCGCTGACTCTCCTCTGGAGGCAGTGGGTGTTTTGTACTAACGCTGTGTTTCTCTGCTTTCCTTGCTCCAGCCAGCCAAGCCAGGGACCTCTTATCAAAGATGCTTGTCATTGATCCGGCCAAGAGGATATCAGTAGATGAAGCCTTACAGCATCCTTACATTAATGTCTGGTATGACCCAGCAGAGGTGGAGGCGGTAAGTGAGGCAGCACTCCTTCCTTTGGAATGCCAAACACAAATAGGATTCAGGGATTCCTGCTGCTTTACAGCAGCACAATAATGAGCATGCTGGAAAGAAACAATGCTGGGACTGTGGTGGTCTGGGGATTGATGTGAAATGAGATTGGTAGGGACAGGATATCTTTATTGGATTAGCTGATAATAGATGCTAGGAACAAAAACACTTCAAGCGTATGAAGCCATTTTCGGCTTTCTTCTAGAAAGGAGTTTGAATCCACTAGCTCACCTTTTTAGCTGTAGAACTGAATCTGGCAAAAGATACTATCTTTCTTTCCTAACCTTTCCCTGTGGAAGACAGAAAATATCACTTTTTATGTTTGTGTTCAAGGATTTATGTAGAGAGGAGGCGAATTAAGCAAAAAAAAACATTGGGATTCTGAAAAAAAAAAAAAAATTCCTGAAGTCAGAATTCAGAAAAATCTTAGCAGGACATAAATTTTTCCATAAAATGAAGCAGGGGCTCGTGTTTTCCTGGGCTATGGTTCAAGGTACAGTATCATGTATACTGTGTGCAAACAGAAGTAGATTTTTTTCTTAGAATCCTGTCATGCTCTAGACACCTCTCTGTAAGCCTTGGTGAGGCTGGTGTTAACAGAGATGAGGGCAATCTGTCAGCACTTCAGTGACATGGTATAAAAGGTATGGTATAATGGGTATAGGCATAAATTCAGAGAAGTGCTCTGTAATACTCTCTATGAAATGTATGAAAACAGGTTCAGAAATCTTATTTAGCCACCATAGGAAACAAAGACCTTGTAAAATTAAATCACTGCTGTTTAGTGATATGCTCCAATTCCGTCTGTTCTTGAAAGTGCAGTAAACTTCAAAAGTAAATTGAATGTTCAAACCCCCATCCAATTTCCAGCATATGGGATTTTTTTCAGAGGATGTTATTTAGGCGTACTTTATGGGGCTTCATTTTGCCAGTCTCATTTTCAGAGGGAAAGTTAAATTGAAAGACCTTCTTTTTGCAATGAACAGTTTATTAAAGTATAAATATCCATCTGTTAATGCTGACACACCTTCAGTGGTTAGTCATAAGTCATTTACTAATTATTTCATGGAGAAAAAATACAAAAAGAAAATTTGTGGGATATTGGTGGTTTTATGTTCTTGCTCAGAAGGGTGTTCTCCAGCAAATACTCCACTGAGATATCTGCTCTTTACAGTTGCAGAAGAGTTAGGATGAAATTCAGTAAATACTTCCTAATGCCATGCATTAAGCATGCCATGGGCAATGGGGAAATGACTCATCTCATGTATTTTTGTTAGATCTTGCCAAATTTATAGCACGGGTGGAACTTAGAAGACATCTAAAAACATAAAAAAAATTAGCTGTTTGAGAAGTAAATACTTTTGCTTCTTCACTTAATAATCTGACTCTGTAAATTTGACTATACTAAACAAAACCACAGCAGTTATAACAGGGTCCAATTGAACAGAGAAGTAGTATTTGAATGACATTTCAAAGCCTCAAATTGGCCATGTGGCTCGGTAATGTTAGATTTGCAGCACAATGAGGGTCTACAAGGCAATCCTGCTTTTTCACAGACTGTTCTGCAAATGTACAACCAGGGAACCTGACAAGAAAGCAAAGGGAATTTTAGTGACAGAGTTGTGCTTGGTCACTTGCATAGTGCTTAATTTCCCACTACTTTTCCTGGTTTCCCCACTGGGATTTAGAAGCCTGCAGTGTGTTGCATCTGCCCATGTTCACTGCACTCTTTTTTTTTTTTTTTTTTTTTTTTTTTTTTTAATTTTTTTAAGCTTTTTTTAATACTTGATAATACTTGATAAGCACTTTTACACAGAAGTCTTTCCTCATGTAGCTAAAGGTTTGGTAGTGGGATGTTTTGGGGTTTTTCTAAGTTCTCCTCCCATATTGTAACATGAGGCAGGATTCCTCCCACTATTAGTAATCCTGTACAGTAGGAATAACAGAAATTAGGATACGGAGGTATTAAACAAGGTGACATTTTCAGCCAGTACAGTACTGGGGAGGGGGGAATTAGGTAACTCCTGCTGTCTAGTTAGATTCCTCCCTCTCCCCAGTAAATGGCTTCATCAAAAGCAGCCAGGCATCTGTTGTACACTGTCCATTTCATTCAGAAGCATGAAAGGACAGGTAACTGAAAGCATTTAATGTGACAGAAATTTTGAGGTGAGCTGTTGCAGCATTGTTAAATGTCAGCGTGTGCTGGAGTAGACAATGCAGAGCACTGAAGCCAGCTCAGGGAATAAGCAGAGAATTTGGTGTCAAAGTTTAACCTGGAGGTAACAACCCTCTGTGTCTGCTCAGATTTACAGCATTATAAATGTGAGGAAAACAGATAAAACAGCCCTACCCAGTTAAAAAGCAGACTAGTGAGACAGCTGCAGTCCCTTTTTATAAGTCTATCATAAGTTTATGGTCTTTCAGAGCCTGTGTGGGAGCAATAAAACTATTATGTTTCATTCTAATGGACAAACACTCTTCACAAATGGGAAGTGCTAGGAATGCAATACCCTTTCCCCCACAATGTATCACAGCATTTAACTCTTCTGGGTGGCCCTAAATCCCAAGTGTGATTCCCTGACACAGAGAGGAAGATGAGCTTTTATTAGATGTGGGACTTGCTATTCACCAGCCACAGGAGGTTATTCAAACAGTGCTGTGGCTCTCCCACAGAACTTCTGCATGAAACAAACTACAGCCAAAGCCCTCAACAGCTCTGAAACAGCATCATACTCACAGCTAGAAACAGGCCTTGCACAGCTTTTGAGTTTACCTGTGGATTTTGGATTTACAGGGAATTCTTGTGTCTAGCACAGGTAGTTTGCCAGGTTCTTTTAAGCACACACAGCTTGCCACAGAATCTCTGGTAAGAAAGTCAGTGTTAGGTTCTTCAGAGCATACACCATTGTCCTGAAATTATTTTGAATAGCATTACAGTTAAGATAATATCTGTATTCAGCCAATGACAACTAAAATATGTGTTTTATATGAGAACATGCAGGTAATGTATGCTTGGGTTGTGTGGAATTCCCAGATGTTGAGATCTGTTATCAATCTTCACACCTAATTTAAATGTAGGGAAACAAGAATTCACAGGGCAAAAGTATTGTTTACTAATACTATGCAGGAAATCTACCACAAAATCAGAATAGGAACTTGTAGACCTTACTTCCCTGTTTTATTCTTTAGTTCAAGAGTCTCCTGGAAGTTTTTTTTTTTTTGCAGAAACTGTCTCAGATCCACTTTTAAACAAATATGATGTTTATTACTTTCATGTTAGGATATTTACCTATATAACAGCATTTGGACTATTATATGAAGAAATGACACACATGATACCTTTTCTCCCTTCAATTGCTCTTGTTCTATTTTCCAGAAAGAAGAGGTTTCCAGTACCTCTTGCCTCTACATGCAGACTATCTTGTTTATTGTAGATAATTTCAATATCTCCCTAATGACATATTAGCTTCTCTATTTTCCTGTCTGGAAATGCTGTACTTGAAACTGTTTTCAACTACCCAGCTGCCTTTTTTCTTTTTGAAGCTGCTATACATTCTCATCCTTCATTGAGATGATTTGTGAATAAATCCCAAATCTGGTATTTAATTTTTCATATTTACCCTAATATTTATGCCTATTTGCAGGTCACTGGGTTTTACCCCAAAATGATCAAATTATGAACAAAATGGATTCCTACACATTGCTTCAGCACAGTAAAGTTCTTCCTCTTGTTATTGATATATTCAGAGAAGCTATTCATGTCATATTGGATTCCATTTTGGAACCTTTTGAAAGTATGTGTAATCTCATATTGATTGACTTGGGAAAACCTGTTCCATTTCATGGCAACAAATCTAGCAGCAAGCTTTCCTGTAGATGATTATGTGAGGTCTCTGTTAACTGGTTTCAAACTTCGTCTTGAACTTTCCTGTACCTGCAGTTATTGTTTGTTATCTGATACGTGCCATCCATTAGAAGAGAGATTTCCATGAAACAGAAAGATCAGGTGTTAAAAATATTCCTTTCAAGCATTCCTCTATGTTGACAGTATTTTACAGCAGTGATAGATTTTGTGGGTTTTATTCACTGTAACTCACACAGCTTTCATTCCTGGTTTTATTTTCATAGGATTTATATTTCATTGGAATATTTCTGAATCTAGGACCATCCACAGGGGACTGAGTTGTGAATTATCATTATTTTTTCTGTGCATGCCAATCTGTGTGTTACCTTCTATTAATGTGATGCTGTTTCCAATGTTGCTAATGAAAACAACTTGGTTTATGGTTCTCTGTCTGAGGTCCAGGACAGAAACTGCTGCTGTATTGTCTTAGCCCTATATAAACTATCTATGACCGGCTGTTAAATACAATTTTTTAAAACAAGCTCGTCAGAATTTTTTTAAAAATCACCCACCTCTTATTTTACCTGTGAGTGCTAAGCATCCATTATGATGGACAAGAACTTTGAAAAGCTCCATAGTCTTGGCAAACACTCTTCAAAGAAGGTGTCACCTTCACTACATGACATAAGCAAGGCTGTCAGGTTGTGCATCTTTTCTGCTGTTCTTTTCTCTTGCTCAGCTCTGTAAGTATAGATGTTGTATAGAAAGTCTTCGATGAGCTGCCACATTTTTTAGCACTCAGTTACAGGGCTTGGATTTCTGCTTAGAGATTGATGGTGTGCATCTGTTGTCTCACAAAAGAAGTGTGCAGTTCTGCTTTGTGCACAAGCAGAGACATTTCCTCTAGTCAACAACATCTATCCATTCATAGCTGATTGATTACAGAAGCTGAACACGGCTTCTACAAAAATCTTCATTAATGTCAGTGAGGAGGAGTGGTTATAGAGAAGAAAGAGGCATTTATTTTCTTCTTTTTTTTTTTTTACCAAACTTAATCTTTTTCCAGCTTGCTTGTTGTATCTTCAAGCTGTTCAGTCATCTGTGTGTAGCTGAGTAATCTTGACTCCTGCTGCACAGCATCCTTGTGGTCCAGCTGTTCAGAAATAGCTCAGTCTACAATTTCCTTGATGCACATAATGTGTGGAGTTTTCCAAAAGCCTCTCCAGAAACTCTGCAGTTTTCCAAAAGCCTCTGCGGAAAGGAACAAATGGGCCCAGAGTCATCTCCTCTTCCATATCCATAGCTGAGATCATCCCTAGCCCACTGTGTAATCTCTTGGCAATATAGGGTGAAATCCAAGCACTTTGTAGATAAAGAGATGCCAGACCTGTGGTGACAGGCATGCTGGTGTACTTGGGCTTGCACTGCAAAAAATAAATGAATGGTAGGTTGTAGCAAAGCATCATGGACTTTTTATAGTCACTTTTTATGAGGATCTAAGCTATTTAACAAAATGTTTAACCTCATATCATTAATTTTTGCATCCTCCAGTCCCTCCTCTATCTGCATAATCTTGCTAATTCCACCACTGCCTTGTTGTGCTGCTCCACAACTACTGCCCAAGACCCTGCAGTTCTGGGAAGAGATGCAGACTCCGACCTTGCTCTGCCAAGCTTTCTAAAAACAGCTCATCCCAAGGTCTCCACTGTGCTGGCACTAGGTCTGCAGGAGAAGGGACAGAGATGGAAGGATTTGCTTGAGTGTGAGCTTCAGCCCGTTCCCTTTGCTTTCTAGCAGCAGCATAAAAGCCAGTCTGTGTTGCTTTGGGAAAGTGACAATACATGGGTTTCAACATATGTTTTGTTTTTTTCTCGAGTGAAAAGCTTCTCCTCTCTGGATATTATAATGGTATTTAATAAATCCAGTAGTCTCCTGCTGTTTTTCTGACCACATAAACCCCCCCTTGTATTTTGTGTATTTTGCTTTTCGGTTTGATTTTTGATTGCTTTTCCTTATTTGTTTGGTTTGGGGTTTTTGGGGTTTTTTTGGGGATTTTTTTTTTTTTTTTTTTTGTTTTTTTTTTTTTTTTTTTTTTTTTTTTTTCTCCCAGAAAGAGACCCATATGGATATTTTCTATTGGGGTTTTTTTGGAAATTTTTATTATGTCCAATGAATGTTACATTTAATGCCAAAATATTTTGAAAATCAATTTGGAAAATGAAAAAGCCAAGACCCATTAAAACAACAGGCATGTGTTTTAGTACCTACAAGAAAAATATAATTCATTCCTTTGCTTCTGCATCCAAAAATATATTCTGTTCTTTGGTATTGTTGCCAGTGCAACTGCTTGCAAATCAATCTGTTTGGGGGAAAAAATGGCTGCCTTAAACTGAAGCTAGATGCTGCCACCCATAGGATTGATCCACACCCTGCCTTGATTTAATGCTACTTGAACTCTGTACTTTTTCTGAGACTTACAGAATTGTAGAATCAACTAGGTTGGAAAAGACCTTGGAGATTATCAAGTCCAACCTGTGACCTAACACCACCTTACCAACTAAACCATGGCACTGAGTGCCACATCCAATCTTTTTCTAAACACTGAAACAAAGTAAACTATGTAACTCTCAGTTGGCAAGTGCAGTATGAAGGATTTATAAGAATGCCTATAACACTGCAGCTGCATCCATGTGAGAAATTAATGATTATGAGCCCAGTCATTTTCTAAGATGTTTGATTTAGGTAGCAAAGTCATTTTTAGGCAAAGCTTTGCAACAAGACTAAAATCAGGTGCCCAGGAGGACGTGGGTATGGCAGTTGCTCTGATTGTTCTGTTGCTGTGACAATACTTGTATATTATCTTTAAAAACCTCCCATCCTCCATCTAGTTTTAGAAATTGTTTTTTTAAAAAGCCACAAGACAAAGAAGTTAGCAGAAAAGGGGTGGTCAGCATGGAGGGGATTACAGTCTATTGATAACAGTGTATTAAACTTTGTGGTTCTCATAAGAATTAATGACAATTGTGGGAAAATAAGTTTTCAGAATAGTTTTGGTATTCTCAGCTCACCTCTGTGCCTTGAATCAATGAAAAGGTGAGGACTCAGGGAATTTTGATAGGAAAGCTTCACTTCTCACAGTGTGAAATGCTGGCCTGGCCTCTCAGCAGAGCTCCATTCAACTATGCTCTGCACAGGCTTTGGAGTGGCTACTGACCCTGCCTCTGTGAGGAGCAGGGATTTATTCATGCTACTGTCTCACAATATTTGTTACCCTTGTCTCCCTCATGTCTGCCGAGAGCCATGTTTCATAGCTGTGGGTTCTGCCAACTCACAAGTAAAAAGTCTGCAATGTCAGCACTGGCAGAGCAGTAGAATGCTGTGCAGGTGCAGCTTCTGGCATCCTGCAGTGTGTGAAGGACAGTTTGGTTACTCTCCCTTGTTTGACTCCATAGAAAAATAGAAGCTCGGTAATGAGTGAGATTGTTCTGGGCTCTGTCCCTGGAAAATGCCTTTGTTTCCAGAGTGTATTAATCTGGGCAATGACTACTGCTGATTTTCTTGTTGCTTATTAGCCAATTACCCCATCTTACTGGTAAGATGATGATCTTACTGGTATGAAGTAGCTGAAATAAATTAGAAGATAAATAAGCCAAAGATTCTGTGGTTGTGTGAATTGAGAACAGGTATGTGCATCTGATCACTTGCTCCTTTTGATTCTGCAATTTGTGTTTGGGAATTAAAGTAGTGGAGGAATTTATCCTCTTGTTTCTGTCTGGGGGAGAAATACAAGTTTTTCTATGGAAGGTATAAAATTAGTGTTTATACTTGGTAGAAGCAATTTTAACCCACCTATGCTTTTTGTTGGCTCCTCCCTGAAGCTTTTATAAAGCTACTTTCAGGATATTCTTGTTCAATTCGGTTTGCCTGTTCCTTTTGCACCTGGCAGAGAAGAGGTGGTTCTGTCACTGTGGTTCTGCTGCAGCTCAGCTAAACACCTCCCCTGCTGCTCCTGTAAATCGCTAGCCCCTCAATTGTCTTGGCTTGGCCAGCTTTCTCTGCTTTTCGCAGTAGGAAATGCAGGCTCCCTGGCTGGCTGAGGGGCTGAGCAGGAGCCCAGCAGGCTCAGCTGGAGGAGTGAAGCCTACTTATCACACCCCACTGGTCCGTGGTGAGGATCACCTGTACTCTTGTAGCATCCAGCTCTCTGGATTAGTTGCCCAATGAAAGCAGGTGTTCAGGCTCCCTGAAACTCTAGGTGCCTTTGCCTCAGTAAATTCCAGGATCTGCCAGTTGGAAAGAAAGAAATCTGATTTTCTGTCCAAAGTAAAGTTACTTGAAAATACACATACTGGAAATTTTGGTATTTTGGAATATGGATTAGAAACTGTGGCAGGGAAACTTAGTTAAAAATTAGAGTTACTTTGGGAAGTCTGTATAGCAGCAAATATAAAGAGCAACTTAAAAATTAATATGTTAATGTTACTACTAATTAATCAAGACTGGTATTTGTTTGGTATTCTGACAGTACCTCTCTGCTGGTACAAACAATTGTTGTGTGTACCAACAATTTCTGGGCTCAGTACAAGCACAATGACATTGTTGACCTGGGTTTTATTTCAACTGCAGGTATGCCATCTTTTTAAGAAAGGAAAACAGAGAAGTATGTTGATTTCTTCTACAAAAAGAGTTGACTTCCAGAAGTATTAATCCCCTTAATATTCAAATGTGTTTCAGATGTTTTTGCATGTACAGGATGGATTGCAAAGAGGGAAAGGAGAAATTATCTTTAGTTAAATAATTACTCCTAATTATTTACAGTATAACAGACAATTGACTAAACAGCTGTGTTTCCTTCCTGCAGCCTCCTCCTCAGATATATGATAAACAGCTGGATGAAAGGGAACATACAATCGAGGAATGGAAAGGTAATTGCAATTTAGAATTACATGGAAAGGGGTATTTTAGTGGCAAAATGGCAAAAACATAGCAAAAATATGGAAAATGTTCTGAGGGCTCTCATTATCTACATAGGTTGATGTTAACACAGCAGGTGTTGATTCCAGTGCTTCACTGAAATCCGAGGATATCATCTGGAGAACAAAATACTGTTCAGCAGGGCAAAACATCAGAATTTTAGTCACAGTAAAAGGTGCTATATTATTGTGCTGCTTCTCTTCTAGATAGTGCAGCATTAAACAATTCTCCAGCTCTGGTTGAATCCCATTTGTCTCAATTCAGCTCCAAAAGGAGAGGAGAGGAGAGGAGGGGAATGGGAGAGGTCTTAGGTGAGTAGAGCTGTCAGACTTGAGAAGACAAGGCAGGGCAGGCTTAGGAAGCTCAGGGCTACAGCATGGTGTGGTAGTTGTTTTGTTCCTTATCATAGGCACTCCTCATCAGTAACTGTCACAATTCTGTCTTCCAGAACTCATCTACAAAGAAGTAATGAACTCTGAAGAAAAAACTAAAAATGGCGTAGTAAAAGGACAGCCTTCTCCTTCAGGTACTCAGCCCCATTGAATAACTTTGACATGTGTTCTGTACTGGCAAAGAGAGAATGGAGATTGCTGAAGGGCTTAGGCTACACTTGCAGTTATGCAGGCCAATGAAGAAGTTTTTATGAGATCCAGTGCTTCTAATGGGTTGACCTTTATTAATTGTACTGCAGTGTCACAATAATATAATACTTAAAAAATGGTCTTCTTGCTATTTGAGAGATAGTTGTGCTGGTATTCTGTGGTTACAGATTATATTCCTCTGAGTGTGGAGGTTTCTCTCATACTAGTATTTTTATACTGCTTATGGGTGGATAACTGAACCAATAATTTGCTGGTTGAAACAAGCAAAATTGGTGATGTTAGCACACATTAGTCTCTTGGACACACAACACTGCACACCTGACCTGCACCCCAGCCTCATGTAGGTGTCTGGTACTAATCTGGTAGTCTGTCCTCTCAGAAGTCCAGTCACATTAGAACAGCTGGCTGACGACACTTGATGACACTTCAGTGAGAAGGGAAAGTTGTCTTCAACCATAGACTCTTAAATCCTGTCACAAAAAAAATCACAACTAAATTTTTTCTGAGTAAAATTCCCATCAGCAGTCTTTTCACAGAAATGCAAACTGTTACTGCCAGTACACAGAAATACATATTTGTGAAGGTACAGTTTCACTGGAAAACTTGAAGTGCCCAGATTTTGAGCACAGTGTTCCAGCAGTATTTACGATTAAAACTGCCTTTACTCAAAGTATAATCATATGACTCAGTGTTCTCTGCATGCCTTCAGAGTTTTTTGGTTTTGTTTTGGTTTGGTTTTTTTTTGCACTCTCATTTTTCACTTGCTGCTAAGCCAAGATAATGTTAGAACAAGAATGCATCACTACTAACTGACAGGACAAGGGGAAACATGGCAATAATGGAGGGAGTTATAAAGTGCTGGGTGGGATGTTGGAGCACACGCCTTGCACCTGGATTTTGACATGGATGAAGTAATATATTGGAAACAATCCACTGTGTTCTTGCCAAGTAGCAAAGAACAAAACTTGCAGATTTAATTTACTGAACTGTAGTGCCACCACTGAAAAGAAATCCGGGGCCCTAAAAATTATAAATCCTTATTCTTAAATTTTTCTCCCTTGCAGAATCGTGGTTGCAGGTTGATTTATGATCAAGAAACACTGTAGTTGCTTGTTTCAGGAATTAACTACCCCGGGATTTCTTTATCAATTTCACATTCTGTTTTTGCTATGTGGAAGGTTTTTATTGTTTATGTAAAACATTTTCAAACATACAAAATTGTCTTTTTTTACCTAGCATTTATTCTGCTGTTTCCCTTGACTGTTTTTTGAATGTTAGGCACCAACAAGTTCAGAAAATATTTTAAAACTGCTCTCAGATGAGGCTGTTTCATGAAACAGTAGACTTCCCAGTTTTCTTCACTTTGTGTACCTGACTTAAATTTTCAGCTGAATCAAATAATGGAAGAAAGAGGTAAAACACCAGTTCTGAGCATAAGGAAAATGGGAGAGACTCTGGTCATTGGTTGGCGTTCTTGGCAAGAATTCAGAAAGCTGAGATTTAGTGCTCTATCAATAGTCATGGCAGGCAAGCTAGAGCTTAGTTCCCATGATTACTTGATCAGAGTTTTGGGGGACACTGCTGAAGCTGGCAGCACCAGGAATAATAATTGCCCATTGATAGAGCTACTTAGAGTGCCTGTGTATCAGGGTGTCAATCTCTTTTCTGAGAAGAATTGGTTAGTACAACATATCAGCTTGGAAACTCAAGTACCTGCCCCTCATGCTTATGTTCAGTGAACAAAATCAACAGTGTCAAAAATAGTTCGCAGCAGAGGCTACTTCTGCCTGTCCAAAAAAAAGTATTTCTGTTATTATCAAACAGCAGCATTTGAAAAAAAAAAGGAAGTTTAATACAAAGCTGTAGATTATTTAGAATTAAACTTAAGTTCTGTCCATACTATCTAACCTTCTCTCACACTCTCCCCTAGCTTCCACTACCCAGCTGTAGTTTCATACATTACATTTTCAACTGTCTTGTCCTTTCTGGGTACAGAATATAGTAAATAGCACAGATCTTAGTGCAGTTTATTTTTAGCATTTCCTTTCTAGGTGAAAATGGATATTTTATTCTTTGTTTCCTGGCTTTTACTTGCTGTCTGATTTGCCATCACCCACGAACTACCGGACACCTTTACTAGCCCTCTCCTGTCATGTGCAGACTCTAAATTAAGCTGCTGATGGACTTGCCAAGCACTGCAACACTCGATGCCAAGAGCTGCTATTTGCACAATTTATGAGAAGCTGAGCAGGTCCCCAAGACAGACACCGGGATTGTTTGGAAACTGCAGAAGCTGCAGTTCTCTGTTCAGTCTTTTTACCCCCAAATCTGTATCACTTCACAGTTGAAGTCTCAGAGGCACTTCCATTGGTGCTATTTAATAGCACTTCCCAGGAGCCCTCTCAAGAAGGAATCCCTTCTTTTCAGCGCACAAGCTAATGTGTGCTTTAAAAGAGATGCTGTCAAGGCAACACCAGAGCCAGGAACGATCCCAGGAGCTGTTTCTCACCTGCTCTAACCTTCAGCATTTTTCCTCAATCTTGCAGCCAGTGAGAAGCTTCCTGCCAAACAGCAGCTTCATAAATGGGGCTCTTTTTCTCTTTTGAGTGCACCTCTGTCATATCTGCACTCTTGCCTTGCACGCATCCCTCAGGAGCAAGCTGCTGTGGCACCAGGCAGGTGCGGAGCACAGCAAATGCAGCATTCCTTACTGATTGGGACAGCTTTGTTTGGGCTTCTGAGTGTTACTGCCCAAGTCTTGCTTTGTGCTGCTGAGCTCTTTAATTCTGTTATTGAGGTTTAGTGTTGGTTCATTTGTTTTTGTGGATACCTTGTGAGTCTAGGTGCTTTGGGGCTGCAGCAGGAGCTGCCACATCTATGTGTTGTGTCATGTGGAATTGTGCTGAAAGCTAGGAATAGCCATAAAAATGCAATTTCCAGAAACTCGTGAGCTGCACTGATACTTGCTGAGAAGATCATAGCAGGGTTTATTGAATTCAGTGGTGCCGATTCAGACAGAGTGTAACAAAACCTTCACCTATACAATTTCTGCAGCTATTTCTTCAGTTATTTTGCCTAGCTAAGTTGAGTGCACGTTCATCAAAGAAAGCGGCACAGCAACATTTTGATCGAAAGTTGATTGAACCTATTGGAATTCTTTCAATTTTATTCTTAGGACAGTATCCATGACTTAATGGCAGGCTTCTGCCCAGCATGGTAAACACAGAAAGGTAATGTACCGTTTAGTCATTAATATGAATGAATTCAGTCATATTTTCACTACACATAAATGCACTTGTCTTGACTGATTAGTATTTTCGTAAAATGCCACAGGATTAAATAACATGTAAACATGAAGTAACAGTATTGTACTGGATGATGAGGTACATGTAAATAACTCTTAGAAAAAAACATTTTCTGACAGAGAGGATTGTTGATATGTGGATGGACAGTTGGTGATGGGACAAATGGAGACGAGAGATCTCTGGAGTCCAGGCTGGTCTTGGAGTGTGCAGTTTATTGCTTAGGGTGTGGGTACAGGGGCCCTGCTAACACCTGCCAGCCACAGCTCAGAGCAGGACCGAGAAGAGAGAGAAGGATAGAGGAAGAGTAAGAGAAGAGTAAGAGCAGGAATAAGAGAGTAAGAGTGTAAGAGAGCAAAGTTCCTGTTACAGTGCATTAAATCTTCTTCTGTACTGAATATTCTAATTTACATTAACCAATCTAGTACAAGATACAAATCCTATAGCATTTACATACAGCCTATATGAATAATTACATTAACATACTGTCTTATATTTTAAACCCTAAAAACTACTCTTTGGACCCCTCTTACCAAGCAGGTAGGGTCTGCTCTGACCCTTGGACACTTGGTAAGGAGAAGGGCATTGTTTAATCAAAAGGGGATTACCTTCTGCTGGCCATGCTATTGTTTTCCAGTTGTTCAGTAACTGAGGCTTGGCATCTTAGACATTGAAACTTGCCTTCAATTCTATTTTACTTATATGTTTCATATTCTCAAAGTGTAAACAGTCACATTTATAAGGCTTTCCTATTTAATCTTCCCCAACAGAGGATGGATGATTGCAGTCTGTAGTCAGACTTCATTAAGATTGCCATTACTTGCAAAATTAACTATTTTATTTTCCAAATGTATCAGGAGAGTAAATTAATTTAGTTGGTTCTCATGCCATAATGAACTACTAGAACAGCAGAAAGCAGTTCTCATCTGGAGCTCTAAATGTGAGCATATCTGTCTCTGTTTTGTGCGTATTTACAGTGGATGTGTATAAAGGGAAGGAAAAGTTGAGGAATACAGAATAGTGGTTGGAGGTATGGTATGGTGGCTTGTTTTCTCAAAGTAATGTTTTCATCGCAAACTGGCAAGTGACAAAAATCCTTTCCTTTTGTCCATAGCAGCATATATTTTGCCTAGGCTGTAGAGATAACTTTTAATCTCTGTATTAGGAATATATAAATTGTTTAGTTTTACTAGATAATAGATGTTCGTGGAAATGAAAGTCTGTAAAAGTTAGCTGAGCACACTTTTCAGACAGAAGAATGAAATGCCATCTATCTATAATGCAGAACAAAGACCTGTGTCACCTGCCTAGCTGTAACTTCTAGCTATACAAGATCATACAAAATTTTGTTGTCATAAATATTTAATGGAAATTACTGTATCCCTCTCAAACTGAAGACAGTGATAATTTTGGTATAAAGAACACAAAAAAAACATTACCTGGAAGTACAGTGAAGAAAAAAATACCAATCAAACAGGTTTTTGCTACTCTGAGAAGTTTAGTTTGAGCTGAGGTTAATGAGCAGTAACAGTTAAGCAATCATAGATGCACGATAAATACATTATTTACATGGCTCTGCATTTGTCATTCAGTTGTCTGAATTTATCAGACGGATAATTTCTGATAAGATTCAGGGATGTGATGAATGTTCAGTTGCCTTAATGATAATCTCAGGAAGGTTCATTCTTCATTTCATAAAGTCAAAATGATTTTTTGCATAATATCTGGTACCATCATAATTTTAGAGAGGCAAGGTAAACTTGGATGTACAAAAATACAGTCACAGCTGAAATCCTGGGCTTAGTCACCTAATACTTAGTAAGAGAAAGAAACCACTCTGCATTTCCACTGGGTGATTTGATCCCACCCACTCTATTAGACTGCCACTAAGAAAACTGGAATTTTATTGGAATAATATGGAGAAATAGGTGGGGTCTATTTTTGTTTTGATCACACATTGTATGATCCTGGCATGCTGCTGACTGTTGTTGACACTGTACGAGCTATAAATTTTCAAAGCAGATTAGTGAGGGACGGAATTTCCTGGTAAGATATTTAATATTATCCAACATCTAAAGTTGGTATGGCCCATTTTCTGCTGAGGTTTGCCACTGTATAAAATGGTCTATGTACCACCAGGTAAGCACCCTTTGCTTTTTAATGCGTGACACCTTCTGGGGTTTCGGGTTTAATCACGTTGGTGTTCATTTTCGTAGCACAGGTGCAGCAGTGAACAGCAGTGAGAGCCTCCCTCCATCCTCATCTGTCAACGACATCTCATCCATGTCCACGGATCAAACCCTGGCGTCTGACACGGACAGCAGCCTGGAAGCTTCTGCGGGACCCCTCGGTTGTTGCAGGTGACTAGCCGCCTGCCTGCGAAACCCAGCGTTCTTCAGAGGATGATGGAACCTAGGAGGAAAAATTATGGGAGCTAAGAGATGAAAAGAAAGAGAAATAAAATACAAATATTTAAGCAAAACAAACAGAGAAACAAACAAAAAAATCTTTTCGGCCTGCTTCTCCTACAGAGTTATGTAATGCAGCTAAGCTCAAGTGTGTATTTAACTTATAGTTGCTCTGCTTTGGTCTTCTTCCAGTGATGCTTACTGGGGGGAAAAGGAAAAAAGGAACTGAAAAAATCCTTTTTTTATTCCCCTCCCCACAAGATGTAAAATGAATGGCTGCAAAACCAGCAATCTGCAACTGTCTTTCTCACACTGGCATGACAAGGTGTGCAGTAGCCACGCTCCACCATACGAGTGTGTGTCTGCCTTCAGTCCCTGTTCTGCTGTCTGCCCAGTGAGGCAGGCAGGGATCTCCATGCATTTTTCCTCACACACCAACAGCACATACACACACATGCCAACAGAATCCTGGCAGTGCACGCAGCTGCGTGCCTGCACGTCTGCACAGGCACTTAGTGTGCACTCCACCATTATAAATGGCCCATTCCAGGCGAACTGCTTAACAACATATGGGATCTTACCGTACCTATCTGTTTGCTCCTTGATGAGGTTACATATACTGTATGAGGACTTGTGGAAGTGTAAATAATCACATAGAACTGTGGCTCCCTCAGACACTTGAAGATGTAGCACCAAATTTCTGCTGAGAGTTGTATATATATTTTGAAACAATAACCAGTTTTATTGAAAGAAGAAGCCACAGAGCTTCATAGAAAAATGCTAGTTTGTGAATGTTAAGACTTATTGTTCTGATTTTTAGAGCAGATATGACAAGATAAGACTGGGTTAGAAGGAAGCACATGTATTTTTGCAAGCTACAGGGAACAAGAATGAAGGGGGTTTATGCATGTCCAAGCCCATAAAGGTATCAGTAAGCAACTTTTTCTGTCGATGTTAAGTGAGTTATCAGCTTAGGGCATAGATAGGCTCGCTATTTTGAAGTACATGTATGTTTGTAAATTAGAGGCTATGACAGGGTTGGGGAATGAGCAGACTATGATCAAAAGGACGTGCACCAACTTGTTTTTTATTTTATGTTTAGATCCTTATTAGGTTATCTAGAGAAAGGATATTTGCAGTCCACTCCCTCTCAGTGTGTTTACAGCTCAGAGGTTGTTTTCCCTTTTCATCATTCCCTTGCAGGCACTTCTGCTACTCAGAGAACTGGCCTTCTCTGGGTGCTTTTGGCTGTTCATTTCCTCATGACAAATCACTGGACTCCCCAGGAAGTTTTAGCATCTGTGTTACACGGAAAAGAACCACAGAGTGCATGGGTCTAGTTTTCCTATGTTCTAACAGCCAAGGTTATCAATCTGCTCATGCATTGTGCTGGAACAGTCACAGCCAGGGGTCTTGGGCAGTTTGGACAAGTTCTGAAGAACCCAAAAGTGACTGAATATCAAATTGAATTTGCCAGGTAATAAAGCAGAGGATTTCCCGTGGTAAGTAACAGCAAGTGTATTTAGTAGAGAATGACAAAATTCCACACAGAACTTCAGAACAGCAGAATATTTTTCCCACCAAAACAGCAACTGGAATTTTCCACTGTGAGTTCATCATTATCTGAGTTGGAAATTAATTAAAATCCAAGTAATCTGTCCTTTTACCAAAGTGTGCCATGTAAATTGAAATGAGCTAAATCCTACTCTAATGATTTTCCAAATGCCAGAGAGAGAAACTGTTTAGACTATATTAGTGGATATTTTAAATTCACTGATTCTTTTTTTATTATAAACTCTACCAAAATAGGACTGTTCCATTGGGTGGCTTACAAATCTGCCATTCTGTGGTAGGAAAAAAACACTAGTATCAAGTCAGATTAGTATCAAGTCAGTATCAATGGGAAGAAAAGGGAGGAAAAAACTTCTCTCCAGGGTGGGGAGGAGGGGACATAAAAATTAAGAGGATATAAAATAAAATCAGACTTGGTAGGTCTGAGCTGTATCAGAATTGCTGTAGGAAGTGGGCATCTTTCCCTGGTTATATTTTTGGTAGATTTTAATCAAATTTTATCAGATCTTTTTTGAGAATAAAATTAGGTTAGTAATGTTCTAAAAACTCAGAGCAGTAATTTTAAAAGCAATAATTTACTACTGCTAAATATATTTAGCAATATTCTCTCTTAAGCCATGAAACATCAGGTCATTATTGAGTGGTGTAACTCTCAATCCAAAGCCAATGATTATAAAAGTATTGAAAGGTTAACAGCAAAGCTCTGTAGGTATGTAGGCAATAACACCAAGGGTGACTTCTTAGCAATAATTAAATATATCACCTCCAGATTCAATTCACCATCGATACATATTAATAATATTCAGGTAACTAGTATCTACTTTACATTCCTTAGTGTGCACCATTTGGGTGTGTTATTTAAACAAAACTAAACTAAGTCTCTTCGAGGCAAAACTGTAAAAATATCACCAGTGTAGACTGTAGAAACTTGGAGTAATCCCAGTTCATTGCCAGTGACGTTTTGGAGATGTGGTGTAGGCAGTAGCAGAGAAGCCTTTTAAGTAGATGGAGACTTGTAGACCTCCCATGTTTCATCTCTTGAAGGCAAATCTGTACTCTTAGTCCCATGGTATAATTCAGTCCTGTTTGGGTTCATGAATGCAGGGTGGAGAAGCAGTGACCAGAGAATGTGTCCTTAGGTCAGCACTGAATGGACTCAGAACACAGGAATTACATAATCAGCTTTATTCCCTGATTCTGCTAAGCACCAGTGCTTGTTCAAACATCTCATGGAGACTGTAGGATGCTTACAAAAATTTAACTAGCGTGTGCTTTTGTCCTTTGCTCAGCAGTGATCGACATCAGCATGTGCTTAAGTGCCTTGCTGAAATGGGGCCTGAAAGAATTACTGCAGCTCTTTTTGTCCTCAAATTAGTCTCCTTCATGAGAAGCTCTGTCTGGGGGAGGAGACTTGGAGCTGTCCACATTGGACACTAGAAAAAAAAAGCCATCAATGAAGAAAAGCGTAAGTTCTTTACAATTCTGGTCCTTGTATGTCCAAACTGAAGTAGCGACCATAAAGCAGGAATAGCATCCTTTGTTTTGCTTTGTGCCAGCTTGGGTGCTGTCAGCTGATACCTTACAATAACACATATATTGTCTTGAATAAAGGATCGTAGTGATGATGTTCTGAGGCTGTTTTAAGGGAAATCACTTTTTTTTTCTGATTCTAGAAGTTTGATACTGTCCTCTTAAAGTCTGTTCCTCTATATTCCAAAATTTTGTTCAGCTTAATAATGATAGATGCTTTCCTTAATTTTGCCACTGATCTTTTAAACCTGCTTCTGTGTTACTAAATATAGTACTTTGGCAACAATTTTCACTAAATTCGCTGAGGTTTGCAGTTGTAAGCATCATTGCCACCACTCAGAAGTGAAGGACTTTGGGAAGCCAAGATCTATGACAGATGTTCCAAGGTATTTAGGCACCAAAGGGGCAATCAGTGAGCCTTTGCCAGAAGTGGCATAACTTACATCATCCTGAATAGCAGCTGGACACCTTGACATTTCTGAAAATATGCCTCAGAGCCTCTTGGTATCATAAGTGCCTCAATACCCAAGGAAATTCTGTCCCAAGTGGGTCACCTAGGTCATGTATATAGGCATCAGCAGGGTGAGGAGAATGGCACGAGCATTATCTGTCAGTGACTGCTCTGAGCACTAGCTGCATTGAGATGGTAGAGAGGAAAGTTTCTGCAAAACACCCCTGCTTTTTTTTCAGATGGAGAACTTTGGGATAGTATGAGGGAAAAAAAAAAAAAAAAAGAAGACAGAACAGCTCTTTAAAGACCTTCTTTCAATTTTCTTTCTCACTCCTGAGTTTAAACAAGTTGATGCAAGGTTATGTATGTTTTCAATCCAAAATTTTTTGGTAATTTTTGAAAACAGACTTCAGATACTGATTTGGTAGCTGCAATAGTATTTTGTGAGTTTTGACTATATTCTATTAGAATATAATGGGAGATTCTTCAGAGAGTTCTGATATTTGAGTTGATCACTGCAATTTATGCGAATTGTATTGTGGTTGATGTTCCCCCTCCTATCTAGAATTCCATGGCACAAATAGATCCATGAATTAATTTATGTAATGCAAATTTGCATTATGTAAAAGAGACTTAAATTGGAGTGCAAGTATGGTAGTGTGTCAAAAAACCCACAAAAAACCCCACAAAAAACCCCAAACAACAAAGCTACAGAAAGCCTGATCATGTTTACTAAGCTCTAATGCAGTGATGGTTTTCCTCTGGAAATCACCAGTTCCTGCACAGCATTGGCCTCCAAAAGTTACACAAGACGGATGATCATGTCACTATGGCACTCTTCCAAATTTATAAGCAATTTGGTTCTTATACATTCCTTTATCTTCATATATATTGCTTTACTTTCTAATTCTGGGATAACAATACTGAAGAAATTAGACCTGTTGCAGTGCCTTTAGGGAATTTCCCAAAGAAGTACTACTTAAGTGATTTGGTTTGTATTCTAAATTTGTCAGTGAGCACCAGTGATTTCTTTTCCACCCATTTTTTTTTTCATTAAAAACATGCTAATAGTAACTTTTAGAACTGCCCAAGAGAGTCACTTTTAGAAAATCTCCCAAATTTTTTACTAAAACAGTGTTTTGAATATGCTGGAATTATTGTAAAATGGAATTGGAATATTTTAATGCAAAGTAATTTCTAGTAACCAATGCTAGCTTATATATATTGCAAGCATCACAGTAGTTCAAAGGACCAAAAACTAATTTAGTTTCAGATCTATTTATATTTCTTCCTTCATGCTTACTGAAAGTTTAAAATTTTGTTTGAATTCAAACATACAAAATCAAACAAACAAACAAAAAAGGCATTTTGCAACAAACTCTGTGCTTCCAGGGAGAGCAATATGAAAGAAAACCTGCAGGGACCAATTAGTTTTGTTTTTAAAGTCTGTGCTAGTTGTTCAATTTATGTTTAGGTTTTTCTTTTTCTTTGCTTCCGTATGTGTGTGTAGGGAAGAGAGGGTGTGCATATGAATTTTTAGAACCTCTATTCCACTCATGCTTGATCCCAGTTCCCAGTGTGGATAGAGAGGAATTGTAACATAATCACACATCTTCAAGAATCTGATGGCTGTGCTTATTTGAACTTCCACCACTTTACAAAGGACACAGTTAACTAATTGCAAGCTCAAGGTGATCTTTTTCACACACAAATACACACACATACACACACACAAAGAAAATCATTGTGCAGTAGGTTTGAATATTACATGAATATTTAATTGTCTTAATTAGTAAGATGCTTGAGGTGTGCATGAGGGGAATGGTGAATGTGTCATCTTCACCAATGAGCTGGAAAACTGACCTGTCCAGTGGAATTTAGTGGAATCTGCTTAGTGTATTAGGAACTTGCCAGTGGGGCCTGATTTTTCTTTCATTTTTGTTGCTGGTTTGAGTTTTTTTAATCAACAATTGATTGCAAGAAGTGAAATGTTTAACTTAATGCATGTTCAGGCTCATTGGCCTATGGCAAGTTTGAGTTCTAAAGATGGTTTGATTCGACAAAAGAATGTTGAAAAACTTCAACTGAGGCTAATGGTGCCTTTTTACCTGAGAGGGAAAAGCTGAAAAGCACATGTTGAAGGAAGACACAGTCAATTTGGGAAATAAATGTATCCTTACAATGCTTATCATTTCAGACAGGTCTTTTTTGCTAATTTTCACTGAACAGGGCCATTCTTGTCTTATGGAAAGCAAGATATTTATAATGTAAATAGTTGTATGGAATTATTTTTTTCCTTCCTCTGTAACTAATATGTAATAATCCAACATGCTATTTCTGTTAAAAACTTTCACAATAAGGCTGCTGTTTGCCTAAATATGGTGGACCTCTGATCTTCTCCTGAGTCAGTCACATGCTGATAAAGGAGGTGATGGAAGTTTCAGTGTACATATAGAATCATGTATATTTAGTAAATTGGGTAAGTGGGACTTATGGCCAGTATGCATTAAGCCACAACAGTAACAAAGCTCCAGATCTTAACTAGCAAAAACAACTATTCACCTTGCCATGTCCATCCTGTAATAAGATCTAAGTTGCACCTGCCTGTAGCTCTGCATGATCAGACTTCAAAGTATAACTAACAAGATCTGTAATGTATCAGTGTTGATAAACGTAGATGTAANAAAAAAAAAAAGAAAAAGAAAAATTGAAACATTTAAATAACTTGACCAACAAAAGAAAATCAACAACAGCAACAGCTCAGTATCAAGACTGGAAGATGAGACGTCTGATTTTGTTGCACAGTTATAGCTGAAAAGAACAACCCGTGTCAGTCAGCATAAATGGACTACAGTAAGACATTTGTTAAGGAACCAACATTATTTCCATACTGTTTTGTTCTTACCCTGTTTACTTTGAGCACCTCTTGTTCCCTGTGTATGGCACAGGGGAGAATAGGGCCTCAGTGATCAGTGTTTTATGGGTCAATGTCGCATTAATGATTTCCTATTTCTGTTTGTTTAGCAATTACTGAACAAAGATGGGACTCTCGTGTTCTCCCATGTGTCAAAAGGAATCCTGTCAGAGCTTCCTCATGAGGATACTCTTCTCACTGCTGTCTTGACTCCTGTCTGTTGAATGACTTTGCAGTGTTCCCAGGAAAAAGCACAATGCAGCGGAGACAGTGCCCAAGGGTTCCCTTGCAGGCGCGTTGTGCGTTGTACTTTCATGGGGCCTCAAAGTCACTCAGGGACAGGACTCAATTGAAATATGGTATGTACTCTATGCATGACGCCTATATCACACCTTTATGACCTTATAGTGGTAAAACTGATGATATTTACAGATGTGGATTTGGACCATCTTTTTTTTTTGGAGGAAAACTGTCCTTATCCCACAAACCACTCGGTCCTATCCAGAGCAGCTAAATGGAAGTTAAAGAGGTGCAAGGGCCTTCTTGGGACTGTGCCCATGGGTGAATTTCATGCTGTTTGAATGTGATCTTGCCAAAAAGCCTGTATATCTAGCAGGGGAGACTGTGACTGTCCTATAAGGAGTGTTTGTGTTGTTTACTTTAAAACAAGCTTTGCTAATTAAAGTAGTGTATTCCGGAGTCTATTTGAATGGCATGAAGGGTATCAATGAAGAAGGTGGAAAGAATGCTCCTACAGCTCTCCTGGCTTCTTGTTTCTTTTCCTTCAGCCCTTTCTAGGGGACATAGATAAAGCAGTAAACACATGGACGTTGCCAGGATTACTGAATTCAGTGCTGCTTTGGGTGGGTTTTATTTAAAAAGCATCTACAGCACTACAGAAATGTAAAGGTACCTTTAGACATATGAGACTCAGACATTTTGTCTTTGAGCTTTGGAGTCTGTTCCTCTGGCTGGCTGCCTAAGAACATTGGAGGGAGTGGGGAAAATGTCGTTCTGACATGACTGGTCAGAATGAAGAAAATTTGCCAAGTGAAACCTAGTCTCTCTCCCAGCTCTTCCCGCATTAAAAAATGTAAACCAAAATCAAGCCAACAACAACAAGCCCAGAAGAGAAACAAACAAAAAACAGAATCCCCAAACCTCCATACCAATTGCAGAGTTACTATTTGGAGACAGATTTCTCACAAATTTGAACACACTTCACTCTAGATGAAAAAAAGAACGAATAGGAGATGCTATCATTTGGAAAAAAATGCTGATTTTTCAATTCTTGCACAAGCTAGCTATGTCCATAACATTTCCAAGCAAGTCAAACCATAATACACAAAGGACATTTTTATATTTGGATTTATCATGTATGGAGATGAAAATTAAAATCCCAAACATCTTTCTGCTGAAACAATTTGAAGGCAGGAGCTGCAGAAAAGGATGAATAAAGCACCTTATAAGAACTGTAAGGAAAGAAATTCTTACAGCTGTTGGTACTTGAATGTTGTTTCAACACAGTACGCACAGTAGTACTCTTGTTTTGACTTGCTATTCTTCTCCCAGTTCGTATGTGCAGAGATTGGCCAAGCTACACCATCTAACAGAAACCTCTGATTTGCAGTGGCTGGGGAATTTTGGCTTTGTGATTCTTGCTGCAAAACAGGGGGAAGCATTTCATATAGGGACCATGTTTTTTGTTTTACTGGGTGCCTTTTGAAACAATTGAAGGCTCATTTTTTTTTTGAGAGCTTTGCCCTTTTCAGGAGACACAACTTGTATGGCCTTATTTCAGTGATTTGCACATCACTGAATCCAGCTCTGAAGCTGTGACTGTGATTTCAGTCCCCACAAGCCTGAACGCCCCGCGTGCGCTGCGAGGCCGCGCGTGCTGCATGCTGAGGCCTGCTCCAGATCGATGGAATCTTCCACACATCTGCAATCGTGTGGAAGGAGATCAAAGCGCCTCTGCCAACCCCTCCCCCGAGCTCTCTACTTGAGGCAAACCAAGGGGATGAAGGTCAGTGACCAGCCCTGAGCTCTGGCTGATGAACATTTACCACGGTGCTGAGCGCGCTGAGCCCAGCCTGCAGTGCCCTCGTGGTAAGTGGGACTGTGTGATCTGCGGCTCGCGCCTCCTGGTTAGATAGCACAGGTGGAGTTTTGCTTCTCCTGTGGAGCCCTCTGCTGAAGGCTGTTCAGTTTTTATTGTTTCTATGTGCTGATGCTTAGAAAGCAATGGTTCTCCATCCACTGCTCCGTGGCTGGGACTCTTTTCAAGTACATACAGACAGAGACTCCTGCTGCTTTTCGACATGCTCTCCCAGCCCCTCTGTTAATGGCATGGCTGAGAGCCTGAATTGCAAAACTGCTCGGCCTCCAAGAAAACATGATTTCCTGTAAAATGGAAGAAGCCAGGGAGAAAGTTTAGCTGGTAAATTAATTCCAATTTCCTAATGTATTTGTCTTATTTTGAAATTGACTGCCAGGAAGAAGTGTTGTTTGTCTCCTGATGCTTTCATAAAATGTTCTGCCCTATTCCAGGAGCACTTATATACAAAATTTTACCCAGGAATTAGAGTCCTGGATAAAATAGCTCTCTTTCTGAATATGTCTATTTAATGGATAGACTGGGGCTTTTGTCAAGTAAGTCCCATTATGGGGAATGGTTGATTGTTGCTGTCTGGAAGATTTTAGCCTTTCTTGCATCATAAGCCTGATACTAACAATGGGGGCATTTAGCGTTCCTCCAGGCTAAATTTAAAATGTGTGAGGTTATTCCCTACTCTATTCCACATCTACCCTAAAATAAGGGAAATTATTTTTGATGCTTACAAACCCATGCGGAAGAAATTACAAAAAAGTAGCTGATGGAACAAAATACCCTTTCTATTTTCCAGAACAGTAAATAGCTTAAGGTATAGATGAGGTAAAAAGCCATACAAAGACCCCTTTCTGCTGTTAATGCCAACTAGGTAAACACATGTCTGATGTTACAAGATTAAGCTGATAGCAATTAACAAATTGATGGCAGATTCTATAAAAATGTCTCTGAGCCTTAATTTGCCATCAAAAAATGTGCAGAAAGTTTACCTCTACCTGGAATTTTTTGCCTTGGAAGATACATTTATGTTTATGCTTTGATGGGTTTGTCCTCAGTCTTCTCCAGATGATACCCCTGCTCTTGGAATAATCTTATCTTTTCAGTTCAGTTGCATCATCTTAGAAGGAAAAGGATATGTTCTAAGGGTATCGTCAGGATGCTAAATCACAGATAGAATAAATGTTCATTTTTTTGTTTTCTTCTTTTTTTAATATGAATAATTATCCAAGGTGCTCTAATAGTGAAAATCCTGGAGGTATCTCACCTCAGAGTGCTGTTAAATGTGCTTACCCCACATATGTTTTACAGGCAGGAGTTTGCCTTTCGGGGAAAGATTTGTGGATATGGGTGTTCAGAGGGAATGGAGACTCTTTCTTAATGTCAGCCTAAATTCAGACTTAATGGGGTTTGAACACAGACAAATTCAGAGTATGAGCAAAAGCTCTCTTCAGTAAAATTGGAAGTACTGTAGGGTACAGCATGTCACTGAGTCGACTAAAGGATAAAGCTCTGTTTTTAAAATCAAAAAGCATTATGAGAAATAGTCCAGGAATCAAACCTAATGTCTGAATACCACTGATTTCAGAGTTCCAAACAGTCAGAACATTGTCCAAATTAATTTTCAAAATCCTAATGCCATGTAACAGATCAGAAAGTACACCTATGTTCTCAAAGAAGGAGTACTCTGAGGATTTTAGTGCATGGCTTTCTAGAATGCCAGTTAGTTGAAGGATTATTATGATTCTCTACATAACTTTTGGCAAAGCACAGAACTCCCATGTTTTTCGTCAGAAAGGAGAAAAGTAACATCTTGAACAACACTGTAACACAATATCATGCTGCTGACTGCAGGTGGGTCAGTGGGACAATGTTGCTCAGGTTTCAGCACAGTTGTACTCATCAATTTTAGCTTTCTGACACTTTGTCACAGGCACAAGAGAGGGTTAGTGGACACAACAAATTTCAGCATGCATTGCTAAAATAATTCATCTGACAACATTGTCGTGTGATTTCTGAAACACATGCAGGCTGTTTTAATTTCTCTTCTTGGCCATAATTATGGGCATGAACAAACTGACAGGACCACCAAGCCATCCATCGCTTCTAGTGCTGGATTTCTGGGCAGTTATAGCACATACATGCGCTGCAGAAAATTTACTACCACTGTTGTGTGACACTAAATCCAGCAGGACTTGACTGTACATCGAGTTTGCACTGTATTCCAACACAGGAGCATCCAGCAACTGGGGGGAGGAGGGGGGAAGATTAAAAAATCAGAATATGCAGCGTTACTGAAGGAAGACAACCAGCTTGGTTGTCCCAGCTTCTGCTCTGTGTTAGATAAGATTCCTCATCTCAGGTTAATGTTGCACTTGTCTTGCTCCTCTGAACGTGGTATTGCAGAGATGTAGCAACACAGCAGCCTTGGAATTTTTCTTCACTCGGCTGGTGTGACACAGACACAGCTCCCTTCAGCGAGAAGGACGCATGGCACAGGTGAACAGTGACACCTAAAGGCACAAATGTGCTCAGGGCTCCAGCAAGGGCAAACTTCAGCGAGCTCTTTAGCCTATAAATCATCTGCTTGTCGGATTTCTTCTCCAGCCAGACAAACCCTGGACAGTTCAGTGTGTACTTAATGGTCTGGAGCATTTCTTAGATAAAGGGCTCCCTGTAGCACAGGGGATAACAATAGAGATGGTCAAGTGAGCAGAACTGAGGGGTAGAAGAAAGTGGTGCTTAAACAAGTTGGGGGTGTGGGTAGATTTAGCCACCCTCAGTCTCTCCAAAACCATTTGGGGTCCTGAAAGTAAGAGGCCAAAAAGAATTCAGACAATTACCTTTTATGCATTTTTAACTCTCTGGTCTGTGACCAACTAGAAATTATGTAGTGAAAATTTCTTCCAACAGAGCATACAAAGCTACATCTGAACAGACAACTTATGTTAGCATATTCCTCTTCCCTTTAAATAGCTCAGCCATCTGACAGCAGGACAGTTGGACAACACTGCCATTTTGGGAAGTTCCTTTGTCTTGAGTTGTTTTCAAATCTATGCTCTTCTAGTTTTCTTTTTTGTTTTCATGTTCACTTTAACACAAAGGCATTCCCTGGGCAATTTGTGCCAGTGCCTCATCACCCCCACAGTAAATAATTTTTACCCAATATCTGATCTAAACCCACACTTTTTCAGCTTAAAGCCAATTCCCCTTGTCTTATCACTGTACTACCTTGTAAAAAGTCCCTCTCCAACTCCTGTAGGCCTCTTTAGGTACTGGAAGGGGCTCTAACGACTCCCCAGAGCCTTCTCTTCTCCAGGCTGAACAACCCCAGCTCCCTCAGCCTGTCTCCATAGGAGGGGTGCTCCAGCCCTCTGATCACCTTCCTGGCTTCCCCTGGACTTACTCCAACAGCTTCTGTGCTAAGGACTCTGAAGCTGGATGCAGCACTCCAGGTGGGGTCTCACCAGTACCACCAAACTATAGAGATCAACCTTATTCTAATATTAATTAATTATTAATTATTCCTTACCTCTATAACAACCTCTTTAGCAGTGGAAACAGCCAATTACTTTAGCCTATTACTATAGGCTAAACTTTAATTCAAATCTGTACAATTGAATTTGCTGCTCCGACTTACAGCAAACACTGTGACATTGCAAACATTTTAAAAACCATACATCTTGCTAAGTGATACAGCTTTTCATCTTCTGTTTTATGCTCTAGTGCATTAATTTATTAGGGGCTACTCCATCAGCTCAGGAAATGAGTTCTCTTAAAGATAATAGCATTAAGCAATTATCACATCTCTCATTTCACCATGTCAGAGAAGATATTTGAAATGATGATCACATGCAAATTCCTGCTATATTGCCTATAAGAAGTGTATTACAAGTAAAGAAAAAAAATACTGCAGCATCAACATTGCAATTTTGCTGTGAGGAGCTAATGATTTGCATCAACTAGTGAAGTCCATGCAAGAAATTCATATTGTCATTGATTTGATGTTTGAGGTGGTCTACAGTTAATATGCAGGAAACAGGTACATAACACAGCAAATGCATACAAGAGCACTCTCTTTTTTTCTTCACAGAAGAGCATTAAGAGGAAGAACAGTCAGGGTAATAACAACATAGCCACTAACTGAAAAAGTGCAATTCATTCAACAAGCCAAATGAAAATATTTCCTTACCAGATTTTTTGTAAAATAGAATCCAGCAAGGCCCGTCTCAGGCAGTGAGTTTCAGTCAGGTGTATCTTTAAGCAAGAATTACCTCTTATCTGTGCTATGTGTGTGTGAGTTAGTCAGTGCTTAGTATGTTCAAAGGCAAGTTATAAAAGTAAATGACATTGCATGTAGGCAGTTCATTACAATTAGTGTGGTGTTTAGAGAAAATATCCCTGGAAACATTTTGGGACAATAGCTTTTTCTTTTTTTTTTTTTCCTTACAACACAACACTGAAATAAGGGTGTAGACTTGCCCCCAGGTCACGTAATGCAGAGGATATTTTATGTTCTCTTTTTTTTTTTCACTCTTTTTAACTGCTGAGGAGCACAATTGTCTCAGTAGTATTAACAAATTAATCTACCACAGCGGCAATTTTTTTGCAATAATCAACCCAAATGGACTGATGAGCAGCTGGTTGAAACTTCTCTGACACTACAGGCAATTTGGTTACTGATGCTGTGTTCAGCATTTTGAACTGATGTATAAATACCTGACAACCTGACAGCTGGCTTCAGTCACCACTCTTTTAGGAAATACCAAGTTTAATGAGCATAATGGAACAAAACAACACCTGCTAATGGGAAACAGTCTCCCTGTAGGCAAATGGTTGTTAATAACATCAAATCAGAACTTCACCTTCAGCCCAGGTCAAAGGTTGGTTAAATGCCATGTGTTTTTGGAGCGTTAGGCTTTTGTAACCATGTGTAAGATTATCCCTAAAACACCTAAACACAGGAATGCACATCAGGGTAAGGAAAAAGGGAGAGCTGGGTGTGGCCAATGCACTGTCCCACTGTGTGAATACAGGTGTGATAGTTTTGCAGTGCAGAGAGGCAGTGGATTCATCATTCCTCTCCATGGTAGGAGCAGCTCTTTGATTCTGTATGATGCTCTGAGAACAATTGCTGGTTTGGGGGTTGTAGCTTTTGATGAAGTCAAATAATTTGACTTGTAGGTTTTATTTCATTTGGCAGGTAATATTTTCCCTGAGGTTCAGTAGTGGGAACTGGAATGATTTTTGTCACACAGGATAAGAACTAGTCCATGGTTTGCCTATGGGAGGACTCTTCAACAAAAGAACAAAAATTCCTCCTTCACTGTCTAAGCGGAGGTTTGGCTGAAGAAGGTCAGAATCAAGGTCAAGCCTTATACAGAGAGGAAGGCTGAGAAAAAAACTCCTTATCTGGTGAGACTTAAGTGTAATTGTTTTCTGTAACGTAACTAATTGAATAGCAGCTCAAATGGCTTTGGCTCCTTTTTCTTTTTAACTGATAGTGACTGTTTTTTTTCTGGTGTAAAAAGGAGTTAAATGCAGTTTCTCTACAGCAGTATGGTGCAAGAGTCTGACAGCTCCTGTCTTTTTCTCTGCTCCCTGCAATCCTACCACCACCAGATTTTCAGAAAAGTATAATAATTTCAGGAAATTACTTACATGTGTCTTCCATCCTGAACTAATTATATTTTTTTAGAAGGAAGAACTGAAAAGAGGCTCAAGATTAAAAATTTCTCTGTATGATTAACTCTGTATGTGACTTAAAATAAAAGCAAATCTTTGAAACCAGAGTCATAGTGTGGACCTTCATGCACTTTCACCTCTCAAGTCCTGCTTTTCAAGAGTATCATCATAATCAAATGAAGTGCAGCCATGTTTGGCAATTGCACTCTGGAAAACAGCGAAGCAAATAAAAATACTATGTCTTCCAATGTAAATATACTGGATGTAGTCAGTCTTTGTGCTGTGGGAATACTCTGTCTTGTGGTAGCAAATACTTGACATGATACCATATTTTCAGCCACTTCCTTTACAAGATAATTGAAGATTGAATAATATACTGAAGAAGAAAACTATTTACTGCCAGGGGTAACTCTATTTTGTTTATTTTCAAATACTTTGATATTGAGGGATGGTATAAAAATGTTGCCTATACTTACTCCAGTGCTTTGGTTACAACTGGGTTTTTTTAACTACTGAAATCCATTTACAACCACAACCAATTTTGTCTTTCCTCCAGACATTCTTCATAAATACTTTTTATACTATGAGAGATTTGATTAGAACAGAAATAGGAAGGTACTCGCAGTTTAAAAAAAAAAAAAAAGACATTATTTTAATATTTTATCTTGGTCATTTGCTTTCTTGTAATTTTGGTTAGGATACTAAATATAAATGAAATGCCTAGCATTTCCAACAGTTAGCTGAAGTTTCAACACCACCTGGATATTAAACCAGGTTTTATTGAGGGGAATCTGAAACTCATTCTGTATAGGCATTAGATTTTTACAAAATTATTGGTGCAAAAGCACAACTTTAAAGATGTACATTTGCGTAATGGCTCTGTTATCCACAGACCCTGTGATTCCCCAGTTCTCTTAGAAGAGCTGCAAATCAGAACAGGCTGGCTGTGAGCATTATCTTAAACAAGTTGCAAATTCAGTCTCCAACATTTGGAGCTAAACGTCAGATGATGGCTACAACTCCACTTAAATCATGTGCAGGAAATCAATCACCTCCCTCTTCCCTACCTGTTTTTATCAGAAATAAGAGATTGTCAAAGGGATTGCAAATAACAACATAAGATGTACGTTAAAGTACTTTTGTTATGCTGATGATGCAAATAAATTTTTTATTATCCTGCACATAGTCAGAAATAAACTTGCTTGGACCTCTCTGCATTTAAGAATCTATAAAGTCGGATATCAACTCATTATAAATTATTAAAAGTTAGCTTGCATGCCTACAGAATGGAGAAACAGAGGTAAGAGATTTGTTATTAACTCATTTATATATGCTAAAGCACAGAGGAGCTAGCAAGAGAATGCAGGTAAATTTAACTACAATGAAAGTAAAAGAGGGTACAGAGGAAATAACATCCATGAAAATATTTTGTATTAATAGTACTGGAATTTCAGCCACACCCTTCTGTTTATTTAAACAGCATTACAGGACAATGGGGTTATTGCTGAAAGGTGCCTGTTCTGGAGTTGGTAGGAGACTGAGGTTTTGGTCACAGCATTCATGTTAATGGTGTGCTACCTGTACCAAGAAAGTGCAGCTTCACTTGCAACTTCACTGCAAGTACTTGAAGCAGATTATATAGAATATAAAACAGGTTTAACACCCAGTCATGCAAACAGCAAAATATTAGACTGAAATATTAAATAGCATGCTAATTTCAAATGCATTTGTGAGACTATCTACTTTTGTTCATTACTTGTGTTAACAATGAAATGATGAACAGGGTGAAAAGGGAGCTGCTTTGTTTCGTTCAGACCAGAACAGATGCACATCAGATGCTACAGTCCTTTGTGTAAAAAAATATATTGCAGTCTGCAGCATTCCCAAGGCAAAATGGACAAAATCAGCAGAGTTTCAGGTTTCTTTTTCTGAACATTTAACTACTTGACTTGATGTGTCTGTGGAACAGGTTTGTAGTAAAGCATGTTTCTAAGGCAGATAAAAGTATCTGCAGTGTTAAGGCAGTTATAACTGGGCAAGCACATGGATACCTGCTTTTGGATTATAATAGAAAGCTTTCCAGCAGTGTCATAAAAAATATCTTCTGCGCCCCTTCTTGGGTAATAATTACACAACCAATGGTAACAAGGACGTCAGTCTGAGTTTTAGCAGGCATAGTTAATCAGCGCAGCTCTATTGCCTTCAGTGTATTTGTGTCAGTATTGGTAAATTAACTTACTTGGAATATCTCCTTTCAGAGAAAATCCACAGTGAATTCCAGCTTCTAAAACACAATAATTCTTATTATGTTTCCTATGCTTCATACCATATTTGAACATCAGAAGTATTAGATAGAAAGACAAATTACACTGGCATTGGAATAGCCTAATGCACTTCAAACCGAAAAAAAAAATACTATTAAATTATATTTTCTCTGTATAAAATAAAGTGGATTTTGCACCATTGGTGAAAGTAACTTCCAGCCTGAGCAGGACAGAAAAGAAATGAAAAGAGATGAGCAGTGGATGGAAATACACAGAATATGTCCAGTCAAAAGATGAAACAAGTCTGTAGAGAATTACAAACCCATGAGCAGCAAGAATCACTTGGGCAAAGAAATGGCTAAGAAGGCAACCAAGAGTGAAGTAATCTCATCTGCACTCCTGGGGAAAGAGTGTGGACAAGCCACAGAGCTCTAACCTCCCTGGATCTGGGAATGTTTAGGTTCCAAGAGCAGATCACATGGATGTTTCATGTGGGGCACAACTCGGAGTCCTTTTTCTCCAGTGAAGTCTCCTGCACCATATCAATTTACACCAGGGAAGGAGACTGAGGTGCAGGGATGTAACAGGAAACCCCTGCCATAGGTTGGAGTGAATTGAGAGGAAGTTAATGTGTATAACTCAAATGATTGCTGATTTGCTGATGGCTCATGTATTTACTATTTAAGATCCCCTTACAGGTTGCTTTGTTTCTTAATTTTTGCTCGAGAAAGAGAAAGGATAACTCTAAACCACAAAGGATTTGAGAATTAAAAAATACCTGCCCACAGAGTGGAATTTTGAAAGTGATTCTTTTTTTTTTGCCTTTTCCAAACTACATGACTACATACAAAGGACTGCTCTGGTCCTCCCTGGTTTTCTTTTGGTAAGTACCTCTCTTGTCAGTAACATTTTATGCATAGAGACACACAAAGGACTCCAATTTAAGGCCCAACAAGCAAGAAAACCTTGGTTTTTCTTACTTGCCATGTACATGTACTTCTACCTCTCAAATTTGGGTTGCCTGCTTATGGAAGAGCAACCACTGCATTTGGCTTGGGTTTGCAGTCACTTGGTCTGCTGGAATAATGTCAATAACTGAATAACCAAAGTACATGGGCTCATGTTCATTTATACAACTGCTGATCAGACCACTTAAAAAATAATTTCACAGTTTACATGCAGAGAAGTCTTAAATTAGAGGTCAGATTTCTCTGGCTAAACACTTCAGAAACTTTTGAGCTAATGTAGCTTCAATTCTCAGCCTTGTTCCACTACCCAGGTAAGTTTGTTGAATATTGTGACACTATACTGTCAAAAAAAAGACCTTTAATTCATATTAGAATTGAGTAATGTCATGTCAGCTTCTCTTCAGAATAAAGAAAAATGACAATATTGGGACCTGTCAGGCTTTCTTAGGGAAAATACACTGCTCATATTGGAATAAGGCAGCCATACCAGTAGAGAGTATAAATCTTTAAAACTATTTTTTAAATGCTAATATTTTTCTCCAGGAACAGATAAATTCTGCAAATTTTCAGTGATCTTCAGAGAAAATAATTTCCAGTAAGTCATGTTTTTACTCCCATTATTATACAGCTTAAAAAATACGGGGTTTTTCCCTCTGGTGATTTCATACCTAACGTATTCCCACAGTTATCTAGCAATGATAATTTCACTAAGGTTAAAATAAATGAAAAATATATTTATTCATAGTTTGTTTCCTGAATGTGCAGGAAACAAATGGAATATGGCTAAGTTTGCTTATTTAAATCTCTGCTTGATAAGCCTTAGAGACAATGGGTCTATTTAAAAGTTGTAAAGGAAACAATTGACGCCAGAGAGTTTCCTGTAATAAAAGAGAGACTTCTCCCCAGTCACATTCAGCTAGGGGTTTGATCTAATAGTACAGGTTAACCCTCTTATCTTAAGCTTCCTTTTAAACTCTCATACAAACCAGGTAAATTAGAGATTGATTTGGTCATGCTGAATTTGAGTGCATTCCCCTGAATTTCTTTTTTCTATTAATCTGCTGTTCTTGAAGTTGTCAGGGTACATCTCTATGAACTTTTGGTATGTAAGGGTCAGAAAATATGCTGTGGACAAACATATGCCTATATTTTTCTCTGTAAATAATGGCAGCTTCCTAAATCTGACCTCAGGTAGATCGTCTATGATATGTATCACAGGGGACTAAGTGTTATCTGTAGTTGTGCAATAGTATAATCCAAGTAATAAAAGCAGTCTGTCACTGGACATTTTATAAGTTTCTTGGATGCAAACTTACTGAGATTTTTCTTCCATGGAAAATCTCTTTTTTTCTGCGGATTTCAAATCCTTGTGTGTGTGTTTCAAGGACAAAATGCATTCCTTTGCCCTGTCTCCCGATATGGGAGATGTGGTTTGCTTTTCTCAACCTATGATATAAAGAATTGCTATCTCTGACTTTGTAAACATTTTCTGGCATTCTTGCACTTTTAGTATGGAGCTTGAAGAAGCAAGATGCCAGCTCTGTACCTGGGCAGAAATAGCCCAAATCCTCCTGAACAATGGAGTCATTTTAATAAATAATATAAACCTTCTGATATTGGAGTCAAGAGTGCTGATTCACCCTCGCTAGGACTCCAGCAGCAACAATTGGTGACCCCTGAGACGTGGGGCAACAGCACTCTATTAATGACAACTCCTTTTTTTTTCCTCCATCTTAAATTGGTAATGTGGTTATGATTTGCTGTCATGGCACGCTGCGTGATTTGGATATATCCCTTCAACACATTTTGCATTCCTGGTAAGTGTGCCTTCCCTAGAGCACTATTATTTTCTCTTTCCATGCAATGGGATAAATTCCACTGAGATGTGGACAATAGAGTCAAATCCTAGCTCAAGAAACTGAAAAAAAATCCATGTTTCCCACTTAAATGGAAATTAAACACTTTAAAAAGTTTCTGGCTTTTTTAGAGTTAGATTATTCTTAACACCAGTGGTGATAAAAGACAGAGAATGTCTCATGGGTGGCTGTGTTTTCTCATCGCCCAAATACCACATCACAGATTGTCCTGTCCAGACACAGAGCAAGCACTGGAATTAGCAGACTTTACTCTTGCCAACTGTGCACTTCTGTCCCTGCTCACTGATGACATAGAGTGCTGGGACTAACTTTGAACAGAAAGTGTTTGAAGTGCTTGAGGGTTTAATGATGCTATGAAGAGATGGGTGCCACATGCTGTTGCTTCAGCTCACTTTGCATTTCTCCTCTTGATAGATTCAGCCAAAGTTGTGTGGATCTGATGATGCCTGATTGTAATTGACATAAGAGGCATTCCCTGAGTGTAAAGTAGCTGCACTTAAATTAGTCATGTGAAAAGTAAGGATATGTGGTATATTTTGTGCTTGAGTTCTTAAAAATACAAGCTACCAAGCAAAAAGAATGAGATATAGTTTCTTTGATTTTTAGGTGGCTCGTGTACATTAGGTAGTGTTGAGCCAAAGAGTGGCAAGTTCAGAACAGTGGAAGTTACTCAGAAGATCACAACATTCTCATGCTCTGACCCTGTAATTTTTTAAACATCCTGAGTAAAGATGTTATTTAAAAGCATAAACTAGTGGTTCCGCCATAAGGAAGTATTTTACTAATAAGCCCTTTGAAATTTAAATAAGATAGTCTTCTACCAAACAATCTCTGCAGGGAGAAAAGGGCATGTTTAAAATTTAAAAAAATTATAGGATTCACTATGGAAGGTAGTAAAGTGAAAATAGATTATTAACTACTGCTATATGTAGCCAGAGGAAAATCTTCCAGAAGAGAAAGAGTCCTTCTGACTACCAGCTCTTCTGGAGCAAGAATGTGCAACTGAGAGTCAAAATTTTCCACCAAGTCAGTACTTTGCACCAATTTTTCTGCATAACCCTGGATATATCAATATAAAGCCTCAGCTTTTCCTTCTTTGAAATGTGGGTAATTTTACCCTTCCATGTGTTGTGAGATTTAGCAAATCTCATATAGCCACCTGCTTTGAAAGCTTCAAGAGGCAGGAGTCACAGATGCCAAAATATTAGCCGGCATAAATAAAAATATATAATTAGGATTACAAAGGCAGAATTGAAAATTAAGCAATTCATTAACACTTCATCCCAATTGTCAAGTGTTTCCTTCACAGGGATTAAACGATGACCTGTCTCTGAGAAGCAAGAAACTTTTCCAAGGGTGTGTTTCTGTAACAAATTGTTTCCTGTCTCTGCTTGTTCTAAAAGTAATTTATGGCCGGGGGATACTGAAGAACTTTCTCTTTGTGGCTAACAACTTTTTGAAAATCTGTTTATGTTTCAAGTTGTGGAAATACATAGTACAAAAGCAGCATGAGGAAGACTGTCCATCACGCTGCTTCATCTGCTTTACATTTCAAAAACACTTGCCAGTTAACAGAGCAGTAAAACATTACTAAGAGAAGCAGTGTGACACAGCTAAATGGAAGTTGGAAAGAACTGACCAAAAAAGACTACATAATTATATTAATCAATATAATTTTTTTAATCACCATAGTGTGAAACTTTTACAAGGTGTTCACATGCGATTTTCACAGCAGTCAGCTAGAGTGGCTGCCCATGTATTACGGGAGATAAAATTTACCAGGATGAAGGGATGCCACTCCCTCTGTGGGAGGAGCTCTCTTCTGCAAAAGTAAATATCTCTTTCTTTTTAAAAGACATTTGATTTAAAATCCATGAGAGCAAAACTAATTGATAATGACTTGCAAAAAAACTGAAAAAAATTACCATGAAAGCTTGGTGTTAATAAACAATTAAGAAAGCAAAGTTTCTTAAATTCCTGAGAATTGCTTGCACAAATGCAAAAATACATACTTATTGTTGCTTATTATTCCGATAAAATCAAAAGCAATCCACTTCAGTGGGTGCAACTGTTTGAAAAGGTTAACTTCTAGAGTGGAACTCAGTCCCTTCAGTATGACAAAATAGGTTTTTACCTAGTCAAACCAAACTATCAAATATCCCAGCACATAGCTTTTAAAAGCACAGTTTTGTACAATAATATTAAAGAAGTATATTAAAAGAATCCTTATTATTACACAGGACACAAGACAGCTTTTTTGTCAAATTAGTTCACAGCTTTTTATGGCAAATGTGAATAGAAATATAAATTACAATGGTTTATAGAGTAAGTAGGTGTCACAATAATTGTCACCTACAGTCAGATTATGGTGTCACTGTAACTTCAATGCAAAACTGGGCTAATTCCACAGATTTCAATGTAATTACTCTGGAATAATTATGGTGGAACTCTTATGGAGAATGATACCCTTAAGTGATTTACAGACAGAAGAGATTTTTATGAATATGAAAATAAATTCAAGCACCATTACAGTGAGTACAATATTGCTATGTCATCAGATATATTTTCTTATTTTTGTTTTCTTCTGACTCTTTGATAGCTCCTTTAGTAGTTTATACAGGAATTCTACTTCTTTAACTCTTTTTCCCTCGCTATATTCTCTGTGAGTCTATCGTCAAACTTTTTGTTGCTGGTTTTCCAAAGCTTTTAATGACTCAACAAACGTGTTTGCATCAGTCTATCTTCTTATTATCTCTTCATCCAAAGATATTTTAACCTTTACTGAAATACTTCATCACCTCTAATGTCATACATTTGCTTATGTACCTTTGCCTGCTACTAGGAAATGCAAGGACTGTGGTATTGCCTATGTAAAGATGGTTCTGGGAACATAAAAAAAGCATAAAGAAAATATTGAGCTCAATCAGTGTCTCTGAGTGAATGCTATCCATGACAGAGACTAAAAAAAAAATCTTACAGATGTCAACAACCAGTGGTAAAAAAGTTAGGAAAAAGAAGGTTGGGTTATGTTAATTTGGTTTGCTAACTTTTACTGGGTTTACTACCTTTGAAAAGCACTGCAATTATCACATTCAGTTCCCATTCCTTCCAGTTAGGTTTAAGATCACCCATCTGAATATGCACATATTTGCTAGTCAAAAATAGCAAAATCATGCAATCCTTGAAGATGAATATGAACAACTTAGTTTCCAGTCATTTCTATCACCTTAGCAAAGTGGGATTTGATCAAGCAGAAAAAATTCACGTGAGTAGCCTGAGGAATTTCAAGAGCTTGGGAAGTGTAATAAAGCAGTGCACAGGCTGTAAATGCTGGATTGTTTGCCTGCAGACATCCACCCACTGAAACTATCATTGTGCAACTTACATTGCAAGAAACCAAAACCAAAAATAACAGATGACCCCCAAATCACAAAATTCACCACTAGATAAGCAGCATTTCTCGTTGACCTGCGAGTACTGAAGATCATGGCAGAATATAAAGCTGTCATTTGTACCGGGCAGCTTCTTCTCTGTTTAAGGGAACTATGGAGCTCTCGCTGTGATCAGCAGAAGCTGTGCTATCACTTGCACACAGGATGATGCTAAGTTGCATTGCAGCAAGAGGAATGAATTGATTGAAGACAAACACAATGCTTGTAGATGCTGGAGAGCTACAAGAAAAGAATATTCAAAATCCTCAATGTCTGGCCGTTACAATTTGGTCAGCAGAGAGTCATCAATTATAGAATTAGAGAAATTATAAAAACACTACAATTCTGGAAAAAAAAAATCATTTTTCTCTGTGCCCCGCTGCGCCCCTGGCAACTTGTCTAGACTTTGGTCTGTCCCTCCATACAATCTAGCTACTGTTAATGTGAGAGCCTTTTCTTCCAAACAGGCTGCAGTCTGGGACAGCCTTTGTGTATTTCTCAGCCTTGGTGACCCTTCATCTCATTTCAAATCTCAAATGAGAACAAGTCCTTTTCTCCTACTCTCTCTATACATTTTAACATCTCTCTTCCGCTGCTCTGATTTAACTCTTCACTGTAATATGCCTAAACAAAACCTTCATTAAGATAGACTCCAAAGTTAAATGCAGAGGACCAGTTTGAACAAGTAGTTTCTGTCTGGGCAAGATTGTTCTCTATTGAATATTTACTACTATTTCAACCAGTCTGGTTTTAAGTATCTAGAGCTAATTAGCTCCTGTAAATTAGATTTTCTTGAAGATTATCCTCAAGAGCTGTAAGTCTTGGTGTAAGAACTACTTTCCTAGTGAACTCCTTTTTTTTTCTCTCTTTCTTTTTTAAAAGGTATCAATACTCCCAAATGCATCTCAGGCCTCTTTTTTGCAATGGTACTGATATAGGGCCAACAGGAGCACTACAGACTTCACTGGCACGAGCCTACAAATGGATTTCATTGCAGATGGGGACTGAAAATACTTTGTCCCACTGGCATTGAGCCTCATCAAATGTTTGTAGGCAGTGTTGTTCCTATCCCTTGATTGTCATTTAGCCAAAGAACATAAAATGGCCAGTAGTTCTAAAGGGATCTGTGAATCAAGCTGCCAAAGTTCAGATACCACTTGTTCTATACTTTTTGAAAATAAGGTCCCCATTTGTGCACCAAAACTGGGAAACACTCAAAATTAATTGTCGCTTTTGAAAATCCCAGACATTCACTGTACTGTCTTAATATTTCCCAGAGATTTAATCTTTGTGGTAGCTATTTCCCTTTGCTGCTTCTTTACGAGCCACTCATGTAATTTTCTTAGGATCTTTTAGATAATATAAGGACAACACCTAATACAGACAAACAGAAAGTGCTTTATGTTGGGCTTTGTTCTTTTTTCTTTTTTTTTT
>VWZP01009939.1:34348-209507 GCA_013396995.1 Dicaeum eximium | reverse complement strand
TTTTTTTTTTTTTTTTTTTTTTTTGGTATGGCTTTCCTTAGTCACAATGTGTGAATTGTCAGACTTAGTCTTCCTCTAAACTGACCTTTACATGTACACTGCAGCAGGCCACACAATTTTTGGTTCTCAGTTGCCTGCACTCCTGAGCTTAAGGGATGATCCTGTCCAGTTTATGTAAAGGTTTTGTTTTAACACACAGTGGCCAGACATGCATTCCAAACCAGGAACTTGGGGGTCCTCTTGAATCTCCCAGTTTAGGCATAGCTAGAGACCCAACTTTTTATTAAGGAAATTTCAACATGAACAGTAGATAATATAAACTGGCTTCTGTTTTGTTTTTTTTTTCCTTAAGCAAAGTTGCACTACAGTAAACATAAGCTGAAAGTAAATGATGCAAGATTTTGATGGTGGAGTCATTGGAGGACATTTATTTGCCAGAGAATCTCTTCAGAGGAAAATTTATGTTTGCAACTCTGATTAGCATGGAAACTTCCTCTGAACAGCTAAGGAAAACACTCAGGAATCTTTTAAGTGCTGGAATGTCAATCTTTGCAGTAAACGTGTTGTGTTCACAACAAACCCAGAAGCATTGCGCTGACAAAAGCCAATTTATTTTCCCACAGTGGAGGCATTCCGATGCATCAGTCTTTGTGCACAACATGCTATGTCTTTTAGTCAGTGATGTAAGAAGTTTCTAAAGTTATGGCAATGTTTTCCATGTATTTGCATCCCTGTAAAATGCACAGTAGGTGAAGATGGTAATTATATTTTTCATTGATCCTAAGCTCCAAGTTTCCTTGTTGAAGATGTTTAATTAAAAATAAAATCAAATAGTCTAATGAGATAATTGTTAAGGCATTCATATACATTTACAAGGCCAAGGAAAATGCTGTCCCAAACAAATGCTCATTGAGAGAATGAAGAACAAGGAAATAAACCCTCTTTTGAGGAAAGTAAATTACAATCAAATTTACCGTCTTTTAAGAGAGATGACTCTCTGGGGAGGAGACTTCTATATTCAGTGTATTCTAGTACAAATATACAATATTGCCTGGTTATGGAGGTTGGGTTTTAACACATCCCCAAATCCTGCTTCAATCATTCTGTTTCCTTGAGTTAATAAGGCAAAAAATCATATTCCTACAAAGAACTCTTTCTGTGGCCTACCTTCAAATGCAGTGAAAACAGAATATATAGTGGCATGGCTTAGGGCCACTATGAATTGATATGAAGTGTGGAAGCAGAGTTTTAGGATAAAATCTATTACAGATCATTAATACCTATTAAAAATTCCCTTCAGTGATAGAGAACCTGTATAAAGAGGAGGTGCCATAGAATGTATAAATGAGCTCCTTTTGGAAATGTGGATACCAATATAGACAGTTCACTTTAAAATGTAAGTAGATAGTTATCAACTTAAAGAACTTGTATTACAAGAAAATTGTATTTAAATTACATAACTAACAAACCTCTCAGATTACTGTCGCCTCTTACTATGTAAATTAGTTTTACTAGTCATCTTTATTTTTGTTATGACTTACACAAAGTCCCTGATACTATTAGTTATGGCAGACTGACTTTTATACTTTAGTTAATACAAAGCAATTGGTATTTAGCTAGAAACCGTTAAAGTCAAACATTTTTGCAAACATTAAAGCAACTGCTTCCACAAATTTTTACTTTTTTTTTTTTTTTTCAAACAGAAATTACTCTTCCAGACTATCACTCTGAAAGTTAATTTTTGCAGTCCAAATCTGGGGCCACATCTCTGGTAGCATAATTCTTTGTGACTATAAGTACTATTTCGTGGCTATTTTCTAACACAGTCTGTCTCCACAGAGGAAGGAGCTACTACAAAAACTCCAGAGGAACCCACCGGGGAAGCTCCAACCCCACTGCACAAGTGGGCAGTGGGCTCCCACAGTGGATTCACATTCGAAGCAGAAAAAGAATTTTAAAAAGAAAAAAAGCAAAATCCCCAACTTTCACCTCATCAAGTGGACCTTTCCCTTACTAAAGTTTGTCTAACAGCTATGAACAATTGGCCGTGTTTGAAAGCTTTGCCATTAAGGCTTTTGTTCAAGTTTGCGGACCAACACTTCCTTCCAGCTGAAGAGCCAAGGTCTGGGAGCAGCCAGATCATTCGCGAGGGAAAAAAAAAAAAAAAAAAAAAAAACCCACAACAACAAAAACCCAAAAAACCCCCAACAACCCAAAAACGCCTTTGGGGCCAAGAACAGCGCCGAAGTTCGCCCTCAGGAGAGCCACCACCCGAGTCAATCTTCAAGTCGCCGTGGAGCGCCGGCCGGACCCTGAGGGCCGCCGGGGGCCGGGGCCGGTCGGGGCGCGGAGGGAGCGGGCGGGGCCGGGCGTGTGCCAGCATCTTCCCCGCCGCCCCGGGGGCGGGAGGGAACGAAAGAGAGAGAGAGAGAGGAGACGGGAGAGCCGGGGAGGGGAGGAAGGCGCGGCAGTCGGGGGCGGTGGGCGGTGCGCGCCCGCCTCCCGCGCTGCTGGCGGCCCCGAGGCGCAGCGAGCGGCGGAGCGGAGCGGAGCGGAGCGGGCAGTGGGAGCGCCGGGCCGGCGGAGCCGGGCGGTCGCGGTGCGTACCCGCAGGTACCGGGGCACCGGCAGGGGCGGCTGCGGACGGCGGGCCGGCCGTGCACAGCGGGAGGGAGGGAATGCGGAGGGAAGGAGGGAGCCGAGGGCGGGGAGCGCCGCCGCTCCCGCCCTCTCCGCGCCGGGTCGGGCGGCCGGCGGGGAGGAGATGCTGCTCCGCGCTCCCTGCGCAGTCCTGCGCGGCCGCTGCCGGCGAAGCTCCGCGCCGCTCGGCTCCAGCGAGCGCGGACGGCGGCTCTAGAGCGGCGGTAGGTGCGCGGTTCCCGCTCCGAGCGGGGCGGCGATCCCGGCGGCGGCCTCCGCCGAGCGGGACTTTCCCGGGGGAATGGGGCTCTGCCGGAGGGATGGCCGCCGGTGGGCGTGTGAGCGCCTGGCTTTGGTTCTCGGATCGCGGCGGGGCCGGCGGCGGGGTGTGAGAGGTGAAGAAAGGCCGCACGCAGCGATGGGATGTTGGTGCTCCTACCGGGATTTCCAGCCCGGGTCCCTTGGGGTCGGGCTGGGCGCTCGGCAGCAGCGGGACACGCTCTGCCGGTCGAGAGGGGCTTTGGTTTGCCTGCGCCACTGAAACAAAGCAGCCCCTGCAGCCCTCGGACTTGTTAACAGAGGGGAAACTTTTTCCTCATTAACGTTTTTGGAGGAGCAGAAATGAAGGATAAATCTGTTGGCCGGTGAGATGAGGAATAGCGTAGGTTTCATTGGCTTTTTATCTCCTAGCAATCGACACCTCCGCAGACCGCAGGATAATCTCTCTCATATTCTAGATTGTGTCATTCTCTTTAAATTGCATGTTTAAAACAACAAAGGCAGTGACTTCACAGGGAACCGCCAGGAGCTGTTCTGTACCCCTCCTGTTTACTGGGGAAACATTTGGGAACCGGTTTGGTTTTGTAGGTAGGATCAGAAGTAAATGTAGGACATGGAAACTGTAAGGTTGGTTGCAGGTAATCTGTGTCTAGCCATCTTATTAAGGTGTAAGTTTTGGAGAAGGGAATATGTAAGTCTTTGCATGTGGAACTAGCTGGGGCAGTAACTGGGATCGGTTCCTGAAACCTTTTCAGGGAAGAGGACGTGTTTTCTGAAGCTGTGCAGCGAAACTGGGTCAGAATACACAGACGTTTTCCTGAGGGTTGAACCTCATGTGGGAAAGTTGTCATTGAATATATATATATATTCCGAGGTGTCGTGACTCCCAGGTCATTTGTTTGGGCTCAGGTGGTGAGACGATGACCTTTAGTTCCCATTCCAGAGCAGGACTGCTGTTGCTGTTCACATTAGAGCATCAGGCCTCTGACTGAATGTCGTGCGTGCAAGTCTGTCTTTGTATGGCCAGAAATAGGTTCTAAAGACATTTCGGTAAGAGTTAGAATCAGCCATGATAGAGAAAACAAACCGTCTGGGTCTTGTGCAAGAAATACTGATGAGGAAAGAGTAAATCTACCACTCCTAGTGCTCTCAATTGGACACATCTGTTCAGCTTTCACATGCAGGAGATGTATTTCACTTGGAGTGTCTTTTTTTTACCTGCCAATAAGCATGTCTTTCCATGAACAGTTCTAGAATTTAAGCAGTAATTTAAGGAAAGAAGAGAATGACAGGAAGAGAGAGAAAAATATACAGTATATTTATTATACTTTAGTTTTTATTATAATTTTTATACTTTATTACTCATTTCTAACCTAACAACCCTTTTTGGTGAGTGGAAAGGCACATAATGTATTCCTTCCATAATGGGACCTTTTTTTTTTCTTTTTCTGTGCATGATAAAGAAAATGAACCTTATTTAGATCAGGGTTTATATGGATTTTTTCCTAATCAGAGTGTGGTTGTTAGTTTTTTTTAAGTTAAAGGTACAGTAATAGTAAACACTTCCGAATATACCAGATGTAAAAGGAGACAGGCTTGTATAAGAGCATATTGTTATAACAGCTTAATTTTAAAAAACCCTCTTAATTCAAGACTGTTGTTGAAGGCTGTGAGAACCACAGGCTCAAGGACATTTGAGTGGATGGAAGAGCAAGGAAGTATCTGTGTGAAAAGATTGGAAAGAACGTTAAAGCGTGAGTACACTATGTGTATTTTCACCAGGATAACAGAGGCTGGTGAAAGGATGTGACCCAGTAGTCTATTTACAGCTTCAAAGGCCTTTGAAAGTAAAAATGAACTGTGTGGATGAGTGGTAAAGTGCCACAGTGACTGGTCATCATGAGGCTGTGATAACTTGTGCATAGCATTGTAACTTCTGCGTAGCGTTGTCATTTCGAGTGCCTTGAAGGGAAGTAGTGAAGAAGCCTAGGAAAGGGAGGAGATTGCATTCCTGAGAGTGGGAAGCGACTAAATGTTACCTGTTCTGGTGGCAGGAAATTGTAGTGTCTTTGCTTTTTTTTTCCATTATGGTGGGATTTTTTCAGCCACCTGGTTCATAGAGACTATCACAGAGAAGGACTGAAAGTAAAAATGCAGTCTTTTAGCTGTTCACTTTTTAAAGAGCAAAGCAGGGCAAATATTTTTATTTTTACATGTGGAACAGAAATTATTTGGCACATAGCTATTTTTCTCCCAACCAAATGCAGGTATGAACAATAATAATTAGTGGTTGTATCATACAATAAATCTTCAAAGTGCCTTCAAATCTTAATCAGCAAACCTTAATAGCATGCTATTCCTGCAAGGGAGGTAGGTAATTAGATAAAATGAGACTGGGCAGACTCTTAAATGGAGTTTATTGTTGAAGTGCCTGTCAGTTTCACAAAGCTCTTCTTTATCACTGAGGTCTCTGAATGGTGCTGTACTTAAATGGCTTCAAATATTTGTATGTTGAAAGACACGACATTATGGCCCAAAGGGCCTTGTTAATTTTGATATTCTCTTGTTCAAAGTTCTTCACGCTGAAGGAGACCTTGCACTCAAGAGCCTCTGTAGTGGTTGTTCTGGAGCACCTGTGAAGACTTATTAACCTGAACAAGAGTAAGGTCAGCTCTTTAAGGAGAATTATTTTCTTCGGAAGGGCTTTCCAGTTTACTTGTGTGACAAGCCTAGAACCTTTAGTCCACCAATGGTAAAACTTAAAGTGATTTTGCCAGTAGTTTGTTAATACATGAAGTATTGCTGCATTTTTGGAAAGAGTGTTGGTTATCAGCTCAACAGTCTGTCAATTTTTTTTCCTCTGCTTACAGAAAAAATTGACTGGAATTTTACTGTTTCAAAGTGAGCTAGTCAGTGAGATTAAAAGATTGAAAAGCAAGTCTTGGTGTAGGGTGTCATGGTGCAGAAAATATTTGTAAGCAGTTGCCCCAAGCTGTCGCTTACCATGGGACAAGCGTGGATGGAAAGCTATGAATACCAGGGTAAGTTAATGTTGTATGTTGCCAGTTAACTATTAATGAAATCTGTGCATCTGTAAAGAAGGGTGGAACTTCTGAAAGACGTGTTTCCCAGCCTCACCTCCTCCTGAAGTACAGAGAAGGAAGCTGGCATTTACAGATGGGTGGGGCACAAGACGACTCTTTGGTGCCGTTTTTATTTCATCTGGGCTTCTTTTTCTCCTGTGCCACTTAAATACCTGGTAAGGAACCAGGCATATTCTTTGTGCATCATTATCTGTTAAAATGCTTTCATAAAAGGCAATTAATTGAGTAGGTTGCCTTGGGACAATGATATGCCCCATGAATTTGAAATCCAATTGGTTAGGATAGAGATCTGCTCCAGTTGTGACACTGTAGAAAGAATAACAGACGTGGGAAGGCTTTGTTCTCAGGGTTTCATCTGTCCTTTATCTTTTATGTGTAAACTTAATAAGTTACAGAAATGTCTGCAAGTAATATGTCAAGAATTAAAGGAGACGTGGTATTAAAATCTGATTTTTGATTGCTGGTATTTATAGGGAATACTGTAGTTTTGCAGGATTTTGAGTATTGCTAAGGATTTGCAGGTGGTAAGGTGATTAATCTCAGATTTAGGGACTAGGTGCTGTATTAGCTCCTGGATCCTGCTTCAAACAATTGGTCATTAAATTAGGTGAGATGGGGCACTTGGAAAAGAGATGAAAGTTTTATCTCCTGTTTTGCAGCTAAAATTAAAGCTCAGGAAGAAGGACTGACTGATCTAAAAATGATGAAAATTTAAGTGCACAAGTTTGGAACTGAACACAAACCTCTTCATGAACTAATCTGACCCTGTCAAAAACATCATGTTTTTTTAGTAGACTTCTGAGACTTTTAATTTCTGTGTGCTTCTGCCTTGTCAGCAGAAGGACATGGTTTTCTGGGATTTCATGGTTTCTTTATCCAACTCTGGCTAAATTTTGTCTGTGTGTCTGTGTGTGTGTCTGTGTTTCTTGAAGGCTGTCTTCCTAAAGAGCATTTGTCTGTGTCTGTGGGAGAAATATGGGCAGGAACATTCTATAGAGCTGCTGAAGTTTTTGAAAGTGAATCTGAAAATGGCTTTCATGTGGTGTTGACATCTTCTCTGAGTATTTGTATGTAGTGTGGGTACTTGGCTTCAGGCATGTGCAGAGAGATACATTGGAAATGGTGTATCTGAAGTCGGGTTTATTTAGAAAAGTAGATCTGGAGCTGGAAGTCTTTATGGGTGACTTTTCTTGAGCAACGCTGTTGCAAATGACATATTTGTGCTGTAAGCATGAAACTGATGCTGAGCTTGTTAGGAAACACTCCTGCTTATTTCTCAAGTAAAAGACCTTAAGAAGAGGCATTTTCTTATCAGACTTTTCCTTGAAAGCCAGTTTTGTTTGTTGAGGGGAGAAGGCTGTTAGAGCATGCAAATTCCTAATTTTTTGATGTGCTTTTCATCATAATGAAAGCTGGGTAAATCAGTGGAAATACCAGGTTCTTGTGTGTTTCACATCCAGTTTCACAACAGTTTCACAACAATTGTTAAAACTGTTTTGGCTGCATCTGTATATGTATACAGGTGCAGCTGATGTTCTCTAGCAGGCAGATGACAGTAATCTTCCAGGCACACTCAAGGATATCCTTGTGTGTTGGAATCTTAGCACCATGCCATGCGCTGTATGGAAGTGACAATACATTCATTGCAGTAGCATAGTGGCCGATGTTGTTGAACTTGTTGCATTTTTTGTTGACTTATGTGCTGTTTCAGAATTGGCATTGAAAGGCATAAAGGTTTGTTAATGTAAATAATTTGTGTGGTAAAATTGCATGCTTGGAGATGCAAGCTTTTCTGAGTCTTGTGTCCGTTCTATATTCTGTACTTACTTTTATTCATGCTACAGCCAGTGTTCTGCTTGTGTAGTGGGCAGGCCCTCGAAACCTGTTAGAAAAAAACCCAAGGAACTGAGTGCAAAGGTTTTCTAAGTTATTGCTGAGAACAGACGGAACACGGTTTATCTCATAATCTCTAGGGGTATAGACACTCTCATTTGCAGCTCCTTGTTTGCACAGGGGAATTGGTTCCCAGTGATTAATTTTATGTTTCAGATGAAGATTTTCCCCTTTTTAATATTAATTTCTTCAGCATCTCAATAGCATGGGCATATTGCACTGTTTTTTCCAGTTTTCAGATAGACATGAATGGCTACATGGAGGGCATAAAAACCCACCCCAACAAACCTGTGACGCACGTGGTTCCAGGGCTTTCTCAGGGTCACCAGGGAAAGGTAATGGGACTTGACTCATAAAACTTTGTCTGTTTTACCCTGTAGAACATTGCTGTTGAAATATTAACTACAAAATTTCAAACTTGTAAGCAACCTTATTTAGTGTTGAAATGTGTTCCGTCTTTCTTGATGGGGCTGTTGACTTTTTCTGCTAACCACTTCTATATATTGTTATTTTAAAAAATGAAATGGTCTAAAGAGAGAGCTAAATTAAAGTCTGAAACTTCTGTTGTTAGAAATAGTTGTTCTTCCTGGCAAAGTCATGCCTAGTTTAAATTATAGATTTGGACTTGGGTATTGCCTTAAGCAAGAGAGGGGTGAAAAAATGAAGCATGTGGATATTTAACCACAGATAGTCTAACTTCTCTACCTAGTTTGCTCATCAGGGTATCAATGCTGTAAAATATCTTGCTGATTTTTCTTGTCTCACCACAATTCATCAAGGGTCAGCATTATGTTTTTACTGATTTTACGCATTTCTCTCTTCGCAGAATTTAGTGTTTCAACAGAGGAAAGTTAGAGAAGGGAAACGGAGCAGAAGTTTTGCCTTTTATTACCTTTACTGCCAAACCAGTAGGTGGAAAATCCCCTCCTAGTGCTTAGGATTATGACCAGTGGAATAATAGCTCTCTTTTCTCAAGTCAGTGCCAAAGCTGTATTTGCCTTCAATGAATTAACTTGGGAGTTTGAATTCCAGGCAAGCAGATGTTCGATATTTTGGTCCAAGCACTGCTTTTAGGCTTTGCTTTTTAATGTCAGTGAGGAACAGTACACAGGTTGCTTCGAGAGACACCTCTGTAGTGTGTGTCACTGACTGGACAATTGTGTGGTTAAGTTTATGTGGAGCTATCCTTCCAGCAGCCTAATTAAAGACTCTGTGTAACTTCCTTAAATGGGATGCTTCAACAGGTGATAAGTACTGGCTTGTCCTTCAGAGGATTTGTTATGGTATGTCTTTCAAGTGCCTTAGTGTGTTTTAACTATTTTTCAGTGACTGAGGTGCATTTTCTGTTTGTTCTTCTGAAGCCAGGTAGCTTTCAACTTCTGTAAGTCTCGAAATTGGACTTCTTCACATTAATTTAACATTGAGGAAATGTCTGTACTGCCTGCATGCATGCATTATGCAGAGATTTATTTGTTAATAAGCTCCCTGTGCACTTTTTGGTGAAGGATTTATCTTGGGTAGGTTTTTAGGAGGAAAGAGATTCTGTACAGCCTTCATAGACCCTGTATTTTAGAGGTTTCATTATCTTCAATTATCTTTTCTGTTCTTAGACTGGTGCCTTGGACCCGAAGGGCTTTTCTCTTAGAGACAGAGCTTCAGAAACACTTGTACAAACATTTGGCTTATTATTAGTGTTAGAAAACTGTACAGAAAGTGTCAGCAAAAGATAATAGCACATCTAATGAATCCACTGAAATAGTAAAAAAATAAAGTTGCAATCTAGGGAAAACTTAAATTTTTATTATATTTTTCCATAAAAGTAACTTTGACGTTTATGGCTGGGATCTGTATTGATGGACCCTGAAGAATGATGAGGCTCTCCCTGCTAACTTCACTGGGAATTTGAATGGGATGAAAGGGGAATGCAAATGCTATGGACATCCTTATTGATACATTGCATTGCAGTAGACAATGCAGTATATGTCTGTATGTCTGTAAATTAACACTGCTCTGTACAAGAATAGCAGTTGTGGGCTGTTAAGTGGCTTGTATCTGAAAAAGGAAGAAATTATTTTACAAGGTAGCAAGAATACCTGTACAGGACCTGGAAAATTTTGACCTAGAATGTCTAGCTTGTGAAAACTGTTAGGAAACCAGTATTTTTTGGAGGAGCACAGAGTCTGGAACAAAAGGAAGGTGGGGTAAAGAAAGAGAGGAAGAAAGAAAGGGTTGGGTTCATTCAGGATGTGCTGGGACATCTTCAGTTCCCTCTAGTTCAGATTTATGGGCTTTGCAAGAATGTCCTTATCTCATGTACTGGTGTTGAAAGCTTCTATGAGCTGAGGTTTCTTCCTTGTAAAGATTGGGATGAGTTTTCAGACCTTCATAGCTGCAAGTACTTCTGGTGGTCCCAGCTTAGTGGTTATGTTTAAGGTCTTCAAGGGTTAATAATTTAATTATCTGATTTCTATCTTGTGGTGTTTTATTTGTTTGTTTTCTTTGTAGGTTTTTAAAGGGCTATTTATCCTCTTACCCCTTTTTATTTGTAAGGTTGTTCAGACTCTGAAAATCGGAAGTTTGTCTGCAAAGTCTTGGTTGAAGTGATCTATTTAATAAGATTTATATCTTATTAAATCTTATCTTATATCTTATCTTATTAATCAGGAAATACACACTATAAATTTTTGAGAAACCCCAAAACTTTAGACTTAGATTTCTTGAAAGAGGTTTCTTCTGATGCTATAATCTGACATTCTTAGCAAAACAAGCTAATAGTAAAGAACCTTAGATTTTGAACAGCTTCTTTTTTCAGTGTGCCCTGTCATTGAATCCCTTGAATGACCTTAATAAAGTATTTAAAGATTATCTGATTATAAAAGATTTGCTAGCTGTCAGTGCTGAAAGTTTGTTTCATCAGAAATATAGACTCATTTATTGAGTGGCTTTGCAGTTAGGTTATAACATGTGTGGAACAGCCAAATCAGCCTGAAGCTTTAAGCACATGGACTAACGTGTAGAACTGAATTACTGTAATAGCTGTGTAAAGGTCCTTTATGTCAATTTAAAATGTGAGTGCTCACCATGATTGGCACAAGACTTGGGTGTTTCGGAACTGTGATGCATTATAAAATTTGTCTTTTTTAAGAATTACTCCTGGTTTTAGAGGTTTTCTGATACCATTGTATCACATTAGTTTGTTTCAATCTATTGGCAAACAGTTTTGGTAAGAATAATTTTTCTGTTTTTCCTTGATCTCTGATCCAGTTCTATCCTCTGTGTATTTGAGGAATATGGTGTGTAAAGGAAGAAAACTTTAAGCTGGGCTTTTGTTGTTTTGTCACAAAATACTTAGGAAAATCCTGAAAATGGTTTTATAGTAATTCTGAAATTTTATATCCATGCAATGCCTGAAGAAGAGAAAATATTTAGTATGGTGGAAGATCTACTGCTTTTGTTGGAAGAAACCCTTTTCTGTTCTTTTTGATAGCTGCAAACATTCACTGGTGTTTAGTAAAAGGCAACTTTGAGGTGTGACTGGGTCCTTCAAGACCTTTAGCATGTTCTTTTCTAGTGAAATTTGAGAAGTTGCTGTCTTACAGCAAACAAAAAAAATACTCTTTGTGAACTGCTTAATTGCAGCTGTGTTACTGGAACAAAATGTCATGTGGAGTGGAAGTGTAAATGTGCTCAGAAGGGGATTAGAGAAGTTAAGAGAACAGAGACCATTAGTGACTATTAGATTTGACTGTGCAGCTTGAGCTCGGGAACTCAAGAAACTGGTGATTGCCAGGAAAGGGGCTGGGAGAGCTGGCCTGATCCAGTTTAGTACTTCTTGTATTAAACATTGCTTAAGTTCCTGAACCCACAGAAATGGGAAGCTCCTCCAAGCTGAGAACTTCTTTAAACCCTTAAAAAAAAAAAAAAAGCCCAAACGCTTAATAAGAAGTCTTTTGTGATCTGCCTCTGAAGCTCATGTCTGTCCACATGGGCTTGACTTGATGTTTAGAGAAGAACAGCTGTCTGGTTCCAGCTGCAATTCCTTCCTGGTTTTTTTCATCCTTTGTGTCTTGGAATCTGTATTCCCTTTTGTTCAGATTGCTTAAGGAGGGATTAAATGATGGATGGTCAAGTTATCAGGGGAATTAATTTTCATGCATGTGCCTCTAGAGTAAAAATAGCTGCTCAGGAAGAGAGGAGAAAAAGACAGGAACACTGGTGATACCGCCTTTTAGGTTGTAGTTTTAGTTGTTGAATAGGAAAGTGAAAATATACTACTAGGTAAAATGGTAAAACATGTAAGTAAACTGTAATTTTAAATGACATCACATGAAAAGTACAACAAAAATCAACTTGTGGAGACATAAATAATTTGATTCCTTTTACAGATGAGAAACATATTACTTAAGAAGGGAAGGACATGCTGTAGGGAAGGACATGCTCTTTGTGTGTGCTCTTTGGCCTTGTACATAATAGTTAAACAAAGCATTTTTCAATGCAAAGCCCTTAGTTTTGTGATATTGTCAGATACTGAAGGAATTTGTGTCTTCAACTACTCAGTAATTAGTGAGCAGAATAGAATCAGCAAATTGAATTTAACATGATATGTGGAAATTTCCCTGGTGCTTGCACAGTGCAGAATATAGTTTGCCATGTTTTAGAAAATATTTTTGTACTTGACATTAACTGAACTCTTTGATATACGCATTAATTATCACCAATTCCGTCCCACCCATTGTCTTTGCTTTGAGAATATTAAAGAGCTGAAGATCACAGAATTTAACTTTTCACCGTAATGTGAACTGCTGGTTGGGAAGTCTGCTGCTGATGCAAAATCTGTTTGTTCTGTTTCCCTCTTCAGTGGTTTTGGAGAAATGGAAGACAAACTGTTGTGTCTAGACTTAAATAGGTTTTTTATATATCTATATAATTTTTTTTAAAAATGTAGACAACTTTCATTTCAAGGCTTATGATGTATTTTCAGTGATAGGCTATAAATGCCAGTCAGAAAAAAAACTAGCAACAAACAACACAATGTTTGTGCTAAGAAGTAATATACATCTAAAAGGATTGCTTTTTACAATAGTTTTGGAACCTCAAAGTATAAAGTCTTTCAACTCTTTTCAAAGAATTTGTGGAATTCAGATTTTGCTGTGTGAAAAAAGCTCTACTTAGTCACCAGCAGTTGCCTGGGTATATAGAGCAGCTGTAAATTGTGTGTGACTTCTGGGTCAGGAAAGTTTGGGTTTCCTTCACCTTCCTTTTTTCCCCGCTCCCATCTACCAATAGGAGAAATTGGGGTTTTTTAGTATCTCTTTGTAGACTGATGGTGTCAAATCAAGGGTGAACCCTCACAGCAACCACTATACAAGTAATTATTGTAAAAGATCCCCAGAAAATGGGAGAAGTCACTCATCAGCATGGTAGGAAGCAAAATCTAGGTTAATGCCAGCTGTCTTCAGTTAAATTTTTTGCCAAAGCTCAAAATCTTAATCTATATCTTTTAAAATGCAGGCTGTGAATGATTCTATGCATATGTTTCCCCCTAAATAACTGGGTTAATATTCAGTGTCTAGGTACATGGATGAAAAAGGGTCAGCAGTGTAAAACCAAGTGGTAAAGCAATTTTTTGAGGAAAAAGTACTTTTCTTCTGGAATTGATTATTAATGGTCCACTGAATCCCTTAATTTTCCCAGCAAGGCTTGGCATCTATAATGTTTTTTTCATTTATTTTTCTTGTGTGAAAGTTTCTAATGTTCTCAAGTGCTCCTTTGTCTGTAAGCTGAGAATTTCTTCCTTGGCTAAAACAGCCTGTGTGCTTTAGTGCAGGCACACTCTGTTCTTCTCTCTCAACTCTCTGATGAAGTCTTGGTTCCAGCTTTTGTGCACAGTGAGGAATCTGTGGATAACTTCTCACTGCGGACTAAGATAATACATTTTCCTGTCTCTAAGATTTCCATCTCAAGACTGTAAAATTTTGTTCCTCCCTTCCTTTTTTTATTTTCTCCTTGCCTCTTTACATTAATACAAAATTGGGTATTTCTGTAAGTGGTGAACACTTGATGCTTCTCATTGGTTGCTGCTACTACTTTTTCTCAGGTTAAGTGTGTAAGCAACTTGAGGTAAACCAGTACAACTGGTCCAGTTTGATAAACTCTCATTCAAATTCAGTATTTTGTAAGCAAAGTTTATGGGAGAATGTATTGCAAGTATTGGTAAAACATTTGGAAGTTTTGAAATCTGTTTCAGACTACTCTCCAAGTGGTGTTTTTTAAGTGTTACATTTATGAATTTTCTATGTGATCTATCAATGAATAATCTCCAAAGTGTTTAGTTAGCAGTGAAAGATAGAAATGGGAGTTGAAGAGGTTCAGCCCATGGTTTTTTTCACACATTTGTGAAAACCTTTTCGTAAAAGCGGAATTTTCTCCTAGGAGTTAATGCCATTTTTATACTGAAAATGTAAATAATACTTTTAAAATAATATACCCATTTTTTTACGTTTGCAAGAATAAAATTGAAATACTAAATTCAGGACTTGAAGAAAACTTGGATTGTTGTCAAAGTTTTAGACATACATGGAAAGGATGCAAGTTGGTATATTGCGTGCAGACTAGATTATATAAGAGTTGAGCTTTAATGTTTTGAAGGGAGGATTTTTTTTTGTGTAGTTAGGTTTTTCTGTTTATTTTAGGTGGTTATAGTTACTGTTTTCTTGGGTCTCCATACAGTTACAGAGTTAAGCTGTCCTAAGCAGTATCATCAAATTGATTGTGAAGGCAGCAAAATTTGATGCCTTCTTTAACTGGTCTAACTCCCTTTGGTCCAGTTGTATGAATAAAAGATTCAAGTGCTGTTATATTATCCTTCTATTCTCCTTTCATTTAATCCTACTGGGCAGTGGCTTCAGAGATTAACGTGACCTTCTGCCTGGTTCTGTTCCAATACAGCAAATATAATTTGTACATGGGCAGTACCTGTGTATGTCCTCAGTCTGACTAACTTCCCTTACTATTCGTAGGAATGTTCTTCAAAGAAAAGGAAAGGAGGATGATGCTGTGAGTCACTTCCCTCTCAGTTTCTAGGCCTGTAGAGGAAAGGTTTCTGCTAGTTTGCCTTTGTTATGCAGCCCAAGGGTGTAATATGGATTTTTGTCCTTCTAATATGAATGTTTATCATCCAGACAAAGCAAAACTTCCCAGAACTCTGGGGTTTTTTTTGGTGATAGCAGGCTTGGTATTATGTAATGGGAGGAGTTGCTGCTGTCTTGTTTTTCCTGTTTTTTTGGCAATGCCAGCTTCTGTATCTGGTTCTGTCCTGTAATCTGTCCAAGTACCAAAACATTATGGAGTGCAGATAGTGATCAGATGAAGTTCTTTGTCCATTCTGGTGTGTGAAGCTAAATCAAATCTGTTACGTCACTGACTGTCTGTTTGTCTTTGCTGTAGATCAGGCAGTCTGTTTTGTGTGGAAGATCTGAGGAGTTGTAGAAATCCCTCTTGCAGGTTTTTCATGCTGCCGTCAAATGATACTGAAGCTTATGTTCTTTGTGGTGAGGATCTTTCTTTACACTCCAAATCCCATTCACTTTCTTGGCTCAAAAACCATAAACTTGGTAAGCATTTGAAGCTGGGCAGAAATAACAAGTAGATGCATCTCCTGTGAAAGAGAAATGCCAGGTTTTCCCACCTAACAGGAAAAGGACTAATAATCACACCACCTTTGAGGGCAGTTAAGCCATGGAGAATATTGTGGCTGTAGGACTGAATAAATCATGCATAACCACTGAATTTAAGATGAATCATAATTTGGGTGTGTGTTAGAAATTTGTTCAAGGGGCAGTATAGTCAATTTAACAACTGTTCAGTTGTAAACACATACTGAATCATGCAGTATATAATTACATATTTTTCTGAAGTGTGGCAGGCTGAGAGACTCAAGTTAACTGGTCAGGTTCTGATTAACTCATATGATTTTGGCACAAAGCCATATATGCTGTATCAACTCATGTTTTGAAGGAAGATCATGATTTCCTAACTGTAGGCATTCCAAGTCTTCAAGTGGCTTTGTCTACTAATTAATCTGGAGCTAAAACCTCCTAATTGCAGGATTTAAACTAGATGGTATAAGCTGCTTGGGAAGGTTTTGGCCTCCATAAAGAGCTCATTTAAAAAGCAAGCTTTCATGACCAAAAATCTTATGTGGAATCTTTGAACTGATGACTGTTTCTAGACATGCTGCTAAATAGTGGTCGCACAGACCATACTGTTCTCAGTACTTGGTGTATACCACATCTAAAGAGTTGAGTGGGCAAAAATAGGTAAATTTTGATGTATGCTATCAGTTGCAGGAAATGGATCAGCTATGAACGGTTGGATAAAGAAAACCTGCCTTTAAAATCCTTTTCCAGTGTTTGTGAAATGGCTCTGGGTAATATGCTTAAAGACCCTGCTAATAATAGATTTAACAGAGAAGTCAAAGAACTTGGGAATACTAAAATATGAAATCACCAGCATCAGCAAATTCAGAATTTAGGGAAATCCTATAATGAGCCCTTAGGGAATAATATCCTTCATGTAAAGCTTGTCTTCCATTTTCTGGGCAGTGGGTTTGTTTCCCAGCATGAAAGAGCACACAGCATATTTTCTGCTCCCTCTCAAATTTCTAAGTGCCCTGTAAATTGGTTACTGGTTGGGAGTGTATATGCAGAGACTAAGCACAGCTTTAGTCTTAAATTCATTTCTGTATGCTTGAGTATGGAAGGAAGGTGGAGAAAGAAGGGATCTGCAGTCTGAGAGGACAAATGATCATCTTGTGATGTGGGAACAGTTTCTGTGGGACAGACAGGTGTTAGGCAGAAGAAGAGATCTCCATTATTTGCACTGTGTGCATTTAACTCAGAGGTCTGCTGTCTTCTGCATTATGGTTGAACCAAATACTGTTTCATATAGGGCATGGTGGACCTTGTTGGGAGGCCACCTAAATTACATTACATAGACAGATTCTCAGTAACTGGGGGAAAAACTGAAATGTATCCTGTTCAAGGACAATTTCCAACAGTCTGCTCTTCAGCTCAGCATCACTTCAGAAAAGGAAAATAGCTTTCCTATCACTTGAACAGCAATTAAGTGCTTTCAAGAAATAGCAGTTGAATACATTATTTTTTCTCTGGAAAATGAGTTGCTTATGGAGAAAAGGGAGTGCTGTGAAGTTTCTTATGAGGACAGGGATTTTTAAAGATGATGGATACTTAGGAAGTTATTTGCAGGAAATTGTTCTACCCTGTAAGACTTGCTGGTGCTACACTTGAAATACTCTTGTGTGTGTGTGTGTGTAGAGTGAAGAGCTAGTTTCTGGACAGATGGAGGTCTCTTATTAGAGTTGCAGCCCATCTGCTGGTATCAAATCTGTTTTTCCAAATGCTTACAGAATCTTATTTAAATCTGCCTTGGCCAAAACCTTTAATAGGCTTTAGGGACCCTCTAACAAGGCTTTCAGGTAGTTCATGTTGACTTCTCAAAATAGATCAGTGTTCCTGCCCATTTGTAACTCTCTTTGTCCTTCAGGATTTTTATCTTGTCCTTCAGGAGAAACTTAAAACAAAAGTGAAATGGTCTATATGGAATATATGCATGCGCCCACACATTTTATATAGATAGTGAGTAACACATGCAGATGTGGGGACACGCACACTCTTTCTCAACATGAGCGGGCACTATAAAAAGCACATTCTTCCTGAAGGCTGATGGACAAAGTGCAGAGGGCCAGGTATGTAGTGGCATTTGCCAGGGCTTCTCATTTCCTTAGTATCAGCTTTCCTTCATTTGAGGCAGCATGGACAAGTCAAATCCAGCCAGCTGCCTGTTCACATCTCTGCCATTGGAGTGTTCATGTTTCCTGATGAGGCATCAGGGTGTTGTCAGTTATGCTTCTCAATTGGAAGTGTATGAAGTTGCTTTATAAAATTAGTAACTGATTCCCCCTGCTTAAATTTTTGTAAAGGTTTTCACACCTAACAGAAGGATAATATATCACAGGCATTTTAAATTGTATTTTTGTACATCTAGGAAGTATAAATCTCACACCCTGTACTTCCATATCTGAGTAGAGAGGCTCTCTGTTTGAGAGCAAAATTACATTTTTCTTCTGTTACAGAACAGTGAAGAAAATGCAGTACTCTTTGAATAAGACTTGATATTTGCTATTGGGCTTGAATTAGCATCTTTTTCAACTTATAGGAAAGCAGAGCAAAAATCTCTCAGCTTATGCTTTGCTCCTAGAGACACAGATTTTCTTGTGTGTACAGTTGTTGACAGCTGAAATGTAGGCCTCTGTTCCATCTTGTCTGTTTTTCAGGCTAGAAATTCAGACTTTCACAATAATAATTAGTCATCACTTGTGTGAATAATAGCTTTACTCCCAGACAGGTGAGTTCACAGATAAGATATCCATGGTGTCATCTATCTGCAGACCTTGTAATGGGCTGTTCCTTATGCCATATCTCCCTTCTTTTCTTTCCTCTCCCCCCCCACCCCAAAATGACCGTAAGAAATCATAACTGTCCGAGAAGGCAACATGCCCCCTTTTTTTTTTTTTTTTTCCCCTGCTGCAACTCCTGGGTGTCTGTGGTGTTGCCTGTGTTATAGAGCATATGTAATTGCTTAAGGAAATCTAAATTTTTCCAGGAGCTGGTAGTATTAGTTTTTTGAGCATCAAAGACTGAAGACTTGTTGCATAATAGACCCTCCAGATGATATTTCTCCATCAGTCATTATTTAAACTCATCAACTATTTTCACCAAGTCACAGGCAGAAAAAAGGTGTGTGAAGATGTAGTTTAGCTTAGGGCATTGGGGAGGAAAGCCATTGGAGTATTTGTAAGAACCAAGTAGCTGCAGAGAATGCTGGCTGGATAGTAAGTTTTAAATTGGTTAGATTATTTTTTAAAATTTTCATAGCAAAACCCACACAAACATGCAAGTGCAGTTTAGTAGAAATATGGTAAGTGGGGTGATCCATGTGGGAGTGTGTTAGCTCTCCAATTAAATGTGTGCTTAAATAAAAAAATCTTGGTGTTGTAGCAGTGCAGCTTCTTCACCTGTATACACCTGAGGTAAAGCTCTGCTGGAGGAATCAGATGCAGGTAGATGTTGTTGAAACTTGATTCTGTAATTCAGCCAGTTTTATCTCCATTATCGAATATTATTTCTTTTCCAGGCAGGATATGAGGTAGCTGATAGTTTGAACTGTCCTCTGAATACCAGGATTTTTTTCTGGTTGAGTACACAAGTCAGCAGCTCTCTTTCTTCTCATGAGTGTGTAAGGATGCTGCTTTCAAATGAAAAATGCAAACCTTATTTCTGAATTCCAGTACATTTTTTATGAGTACCATACATGAGGTCATTTTTAACTATGGAAAAATTGCTTTGATATACCACTATACCATAGTGGTATATCTTTTATGCTAATTTCTTTTTCCAAAATGTCTGGTAGTCAAATATATGGGGCTCACAAAGATTGTTTTGCTCAGATCCACCTTTTTTCCCATGAAACAAAGAAATCTCAAAACCCAAGTGAACCATGCAGTTTACTCACCTTAACAATCTAAAAAGCCATTTGTGTAGGGATTGGATGTGAATATATAGAATTAAAGTTGGGCTTTGAAATAACATATGGTAGGGTCAGCCTTTACACTTCTTAAGAGTATGTTGACTTCTACATTATTTACAAATATACTGCAAGCCTAACACTTTTCTTTATGACTAAGGTTGGTAGGTTCCCTTCTCCCCCCCAGTATTGTAGCACATTAACTTATTATTTTTGTATCTATCTGAAGGACTTTGAAGTGCCACATCGAAGAAAATAGAGAACTCTTAGTCACTTGGCTTAATTTTTTGCTGATCCAGTTATGCCGCCTTTGTGACACTGATTATTACATTACTGCAAGGGGACTGCCTTACCAAGAAGAGGCATTTTTAAAGGAAGATACCATTCTCTGTTACTGAGACTGAAAGGCTTCTGACAGAATCTGAGCCCTTTGATACTAGAGGATTCGTCTGACGTAGTAAAGGTATCACTTCATTACCATGGAGAGGCCTTAAGCTAAGCTTTTAAAAATCTAGTCTAAAGTAAGTTGACCCATTAGTGAAACTTACTGGTAAAGTCACTGAATTTCTAGTCTGTGCCAGTTTATGTCTTGGTGTTAAATATTTGAGCATTACGCTTCTCAAACGCTGGGAACTGATTATGAATAATATTATAAAATAATGTACTGAATGAAAAAGCAGTTACTGTACAAAGTAATTATCACTGCTTCCTTCACTTGCTCACCAGACCCCCAGTGTTTTATTTGTAGATAGCTTTAGAATGCCACAGATGGTGGGAAGCGGTACTTATGGACTTAGAATAATGCTTCCTAGTGGCTCCGTGACATTTAAATCAGGTGCCTGCTACTATTGCTGCTTCCCTGACAAAAGCTTCCATTCCCTCTTCAGCTGTGCTGAGAGCTGAGTGAGTAAGGACAGACTTGAGTCATGACCTTTTCACAGTATGTGAGGAATGCGTGGCTCTCCAATGCAACAATGGAATAACTGCTGGACTAAAGCTGGAGGTGCCATTCTTAGTGCCTTTTGTCTGATAGACAGCTCATCATCACTCCATCCTATAGTAAGATGCCTTTTTGCTTCTGGTTATTTCAGGTCGTTAGAAGAGTTTAATTTGTTATGTGTGAATGAGAGTGTTATTGGCTCATGGGCTGTTTAAAAAGTGTCACTATAGCCAAGCTGCTTTGTAGTCCTGAAATTTCTTTTTTTTTTTCCTAAAGCTTGCCTTAGTCACAGGTCTTCTGCTCCTACTTAGCAATTAAAATGAAAGTTGCAAGTATGAGAAATGCATCAAGGAGACATGCCCTCTCTGAGGCGGAGCAGATCAACAGCAAAATAAGGGAGTTGCCCAAGAATCTTACACTGACAATTAAACAAAGAGAGGGATACAAGAGTCATGCTACGATTTATGTGGATTAAGCTTACTTTGTAGTGATAATTATATGCTCTTCTGAATAAAATTTTAATATCAAATGTGAAATATCAGCTATCCTCATGTATAAAAAAGCATTCTGCAGTTGCCTAGAAAACATGACTTTCATGATCATTATATACAGTTTGGACTGGCTTTACTAGTTTGCCTAACATGAAGCTTCAGATAAACAAGTTTATCTGGTTCTGGTGATGGAGACAGAAGAGCAAAGGAGGGAGTCAGTGCTAACTTTTGCTTGTCTTCCATTCTGTGTTCAGGCCAATGCCAAAAGCTGATTTCTTTCCACCTTCCAGGAAAGAAAGCAAGCACTTCTTGAGTAAAATAAACACTGCTTGTCCTGGAGGTTTGAGCCAAGATTCTCAGTATGTCACATTCTTCTGTCTTCCAGATATGGGAATATAATACTGATTTAAGGCTTTGGGAGGAGAAATGCTAACATCTCATCTGTTAATCTGTGTATGCTCAGATAAAAGGCCAAGATTTATACTTCTGGGGGTGTTTTCATATTGTGTTTTCTCACAAATTTGAGCTAGTTTCTGTTCCTTACTTAGGAAGTCTGAGCTCAAAGCAGCAAGCTGTCTGTTTGAAGAGGAAATGCACTTTCAAAGAAATTTTCTTGGTATAGGTTGAGGATTTGCCCAGGAGCATGAGATTTTTGTTTTGCTGACCTTTCATCCTGTCTGCTATGGGGGAGAAAGAGGAGAACATGGAAGGAAAAGATGTGAGTGGAAGAAGCTACTCTATTCCAAAACAGGAAGAGGGGAGAAATACTTGGATGGTAATACTAATCTCTGCTGTCCTCTCTTAAATGAAAGAGAAAGAATAGTGCTAAGGTAATATTATTAGCAGGTCGCAGGTTGAATGAAAAGCACCATGAGATAGTGGGATTTTTTCACAAAAATTTTGGTTCACCTGATTTCTGGCAGCTCTTTAAATACTTTAAAAAAGAGGGGTGAAATGGTAGTTGGATACTATAGGGCTGTGTCCCCCCCCCCCCTTTGTATCTATACAAGAAATGAAAAAGTTGGATGTGATACAAGGGTTTGTTTCCTTATCCTTCAAGACAATAATTGAAAATAATGTGCAGTAACTAACTCAAGAGCAGGCCTCTAAAAGAAAAAAAATTCTTTAAATACAGTTGACTTGATTAGCTTGTGTATTTAACTTGATTGCATGCTTGACTTGACTATTTGCAAATAATGCCTTACTTTCTGGATAGTCTATGCAAATTGAACCTGCAACTATAGGAAAACCACATTTTATGTGTGGATTTGAAAATAAGGTTTCAAAGACTACTGAAGTGCAAGCTTTCTAATTTGGCTCCAGGGTTCTGCACTTCAGCCCAATTTCAGCAGCAGTATTATTGGGGATAAACTAATTGGTATATGTAGTCCAGATCTTGTTCGGGGGTGTAATGTGTGGGCCAATGTAAATAAATAGGACAGATGCCAGGATTCTGAAATTACAGGGCATGGTAATGGCTTGAGGTGCTCAGGTTCTGAAATAGCAGAGACCAGACTTAGGAAACTGTCCAAGTCTAGCCCCAGTTCAGTGTCACTGAGACTTTGCCTGTCGAGTGCTTTTAGAAAGCACTTCATGCTCAATGAGTGCTGAATGAAAGTGTCAGTGGGTTTTTTTCAGGCAGCTAATCATGGCATAAGAAAGGGGAATTTTAAGAAGTTCTACTGGATAGAATTGCCTTGTTAAATGTACTTCTGCATCCAGGCATTTATATATCCAGAGGAAGAGGCCCCCTCCAAGAAGGGGCTCTTGGCTCATCTGCTAAGAGAAAAGTCTCCTCAGAACCTGCCACCTTTTGCCCCTGTGGGGCAAGGGGCAATATTGCTCATATTCAGGACAGTTAAGTTCAGCTAACAGTGTTTCATAAGGGACAAATAAAGTGTTTTTTTTCTCCATGGGAAGTATTTTGTGTGCATATTGAGCCTTCTTGCTCTCTCTTCTTTGTTTTAAATTTTGTCAAAGGATAAAAATTAATATCAGAGTATTTTATGTGATTCTTGAGAAATTCTAACAGTGTTTGGTATTCTAGATTTTTTGACTGTTTCTTGCACATCGAAAAACACTTGTAGAGTGTAAGCCAGAGCAGCTGCTTTTCATGTTTCTTGGCATCATATTCCTATGAAATACCAGGTGGGAGGTAGTACAGGCATTTCAGTTAGCTGATCTTAAAGCACAGATCTTGACTAAAAGTTTTTGTTCTGAAGTTACAACATTGGGGAAAAATGTTGATGCACAAGGTAAGGAAAAAAGCAAGGAATATGTTACTAAAACCAAAACACCAAGTCGTCAAGCATCAGTTAAGTTGAAGACATTTAGCTTTTTGACTTTTAGTCTGTTTTTAGGAACTTTTTGACAAAAATTACTGTATTACGGTCTTTAATAATCATAGTTATGGCAATAGCTTCTTAATGTTTTGGCTGGCAATAGTTCAATAAAATTTGGAATGAATAGGCCTTTAAAATTTTCTGAATTCTTCATGCTTTGGAGACCTTCAACTTCAAATTTAAAATTTAAAACGTGTGAGGAAAAATGGTGGTGGTTGGGGGAAATGAGAATTCTGAGCATTTAACTTCTGCATACGTAAGCAATTGTAAAAGTGAGGCTGTGTGAAGACTTTGTAAGTGGTAGGGGAAAGAAGTATATACCTTGCAAATAATCCTTTTGACAGAATTACTCAGTGTGAAGGGCTGCTCCTGCTGTGCTTTTCATCTTGTGACAAAGCAAGTGGAAGGCTGCCTCATGGGGTTGGCACTGTCTGAGTGTTCCATAGGTGGTGTGCTTTTAATATGGGTTGCTGGGACTTTAAAATGAGGCTTTTTAAAGCCAGGAGGTCACTGAGCTTGTTTTCAGGCAAGAGACAGAGCCCCATCCCAATCATTGGGGAGTGTGTGAGCTGTCAGGCTAGAGGAAGGGGCTGGCAGCTGGTCCTCATGAGGTAGACAGGCTCTTTTAAAAGTGTCTGAAACATAGGAGAGGCCTCTGGCTTAGGCAACATTTTTTCCCGTGACTGCTGCCTGCATGGCTTAGGGCTGAATGGTGCTGAGAAATTGCACTCTGAGCTTGTTAATACAAATGATTTACACCTGAATTTACTCTCTTGTCCTGGAGCATAAAAGCTGACTCCATATGATGCAACTCCCTTCCTGTGGAAATAGTATTTCGGTGTGGTCTGGGAGTGAATTCTGCCCCAGAACAAGCAGTCTGTCAGGTTTGTGTCTATGCACCTCCAGTGCTAACTATTTTAATTTGTCCACTGCCTTCCTACCCTGTGTTGTGCTCTCTGCTGTGTGAGTCTCCCTGTTTGGATGTCCTGTGGCTGTGATCCCATGTGAGTTTTGGGTGTATGAGTAATCCATGCCCTAGCAGCTTGTGTGGAGTTCATACCGCCTCACCCTGACACTTGCCTACTCCGATCCCATCTCTGTGTGGCCTCGTATTAAGATGCCATCATAACTGTTCCAATAAGAGGGGATGTGAACTTGTCCTTGGAAGATACACCTTTCAATGTTCTTTAATCTGTCCATCCTTATTACAAGGAGTGAAAGGAACAGGGCACTGGATTCCAGATCTTGCCCTCCTTAGGTAAAGAGGAACCAGGAAGAGGACTTGTTGCAAAAAAAAAAGAGGCTTGGCATGAGCTAAGAGTCCATAGAGAACCTTACCAGTGCATCTAGATTTCTTTGCTGGTCAGCCTGGAACACTGAAAATCACAGGGACTGCCAGGAGCATGTTTTTGTTACGGTATTCTACAAAAACTTAAAATATTTTTCTCTTAGAAGAATTACTCAATATAGTCCTTATATTGCAATTTATCATAATGTTTGGGTATTGCATAGACCCAAAAGCTTTTGTATGAATTGAGCAATTGGTTTTCTGTATTCACAAAGGACCACATACTACTGAGGGTTCCCAGGATGTAAGGAGACAGCGAATTTGGGGGAATTGTGCATTGCAAACATCAGCATTCCTACAAATATCTTCTTGTGAAAAACATCTGAGGCAAACAAACTGGTGGGGGAGAAATACTGAGCCAGGCACTTCCACTGTCAGCTCCAAATCGGTGCCTGGCTGATGACAGGTGGGCTGTACAGGTGGAGAAACCTGGCCTTGCATTTTGCTGCCGACAGCTTCACCCCAGCTTCCCTCAGTCAGTTCCTTGGTGCTAGAGAACCATTTTGGGGGAGGTTCTTTAATCCTCATAACCAGCATGTTGGTCTGCCCATTGCTGAGACAGACAAGCACTCCAGCTTAAAGATAATTTTGGGGAAGAAAAGTCACAGAGAAAGTTACCAAAAAGTTAGTGAAACAGATCTAATTCAATGAGAATCCCACTCCAATCTCAGTTTGGCATTTTGCATGTGGTTGTGCTTGTAATGACTGGTTTTGTAATGGATTTTGCTTGGGCTTTCAAAATCAGTTGGAAATAGTTTGGTTTTGTTGTGTGTTTGATTTTTATTTGTCAAGCTCCTGATATCTGTAAAATGCAAGCAGATCTTGTTGCTTGCACTGCTGCAGCTGAGGCCTGGGTGGCTGGGTGTGTATATTTATACTGCTTCTTACTGTGATCAAGAAATTGTTTGCTGTAGGATTCTTTTACTGTGGATGTAATGTGTTTGGGAGTTTCAGCAGACATGCTTATGGTCTCTGTTGTGTTGTTAAATAGGGAATTGGCTTATACCTGCTACAGAACAGTTCACATCATTTAATCACAGCTGAAAGGATGCAGCATTTTGCAGAATGAGGAAAAGGGGAGTGACAGAGAAGGATTTGGGGTGAGGGAGAGAGGACTGTTCTTGTGCTTGGCATTCTCCTTTAGAATATTCATCACAGAAAGTTTTCATTTGCAGTTCATGTATTTTTAGGAGAAGATGAGATCTTTTAATCTGAATAATCCAGATAGCTTGATTCTAGATGTACCTACTAAAATTTGAGACAGTGGCATGAAATCACAGAATTTCCTGGAACAGTGTGTCCAGATACCCACTCTGTGCCTGGCCTATGTGAATCTCATGCACAATGAGAAGCACAATTCTGGAAGCACAATTTTGTCTGTTTTTCAGTCCATTTATTGCAAGTCTGCATTGGTCCCTACCTTTCCATTGTTCATGGTTTATTTATTTTTCTCTTTGGGAATTCAGATTTCATCTTTCTTTTAAATGTGATCTGAGTCTGCTTTCCCTTCCATTGCCTTTGATGATGTCTTTTGAATATTAATTGTTGAAAATATATCTGGCTTAGTAAATATGCATAGTAATTGAATGCTACAAATTTGCAAGTTGTGAAATAAGGAAAAATAAGCTGTGCTGAAAAGCAGCTAGCAATATGAAATTTTTCAGTAGTAGTATAGAATTCTAGGTGAAAATACTATTTTAGCAAGTATTGTCAAACCCCATGTTTTCAGTTAGAAACTGCAGGATATTCAGCCTTTTATGTTGCCTTTATATGTGTATAAGCTTGGTTATCTGTAGTTAAAAACACAAGGAAGGCATAAAGCTGCCTAGACAGTTGGGAAACCAAAGATAACCTGTAAGCCGGTCCGTCTTTAAATTTGTTAGGTTAGTATCCATACACCTGAGCCAGGATTGTATAGTGTGATGGGAAGGCTCGGGGTAGGTAATTTACAGGAAGGGGGAGCAGCTTCGAGCAGTACCATTGGGTCATCTAAAACTGTTGATACCAGTTACTGGTCTCCAGACCATAAGCATTGCTTGTATTTTCCATTGAACTGTATTTTCCATTTTCAGCAACAGCTTTGGTGCCTTTGAGACATAACAAACTTACCAGTGAGGACTGACAGTATACCTTAGGCTCTTACAGCTCACTGCCTCAAGATTTTATTCTCTGAGCTTTAGAGAGAAGGCACTGCAGATGCATCCTAATCAGAAATATAAATTGGCATGAGTGCTCAATCTGAGAACATTCCATAGAAAGCTGGAGTAATTAAGCAGACACATGGTTTATTTGCTCCTGAGCTTATTGAATTGATGAAGCTTTGTTTTGCCAGAATATTTAGGAATGCATTTTTCAGTTTTCAAATAGTTTTGGACAACAGAATATTATATTGTAGTGTGGTGAAAATGGTTTAGCTCTTTCAAAAGATACGGAAGCATAGCCTCATTTATCTGGGGAAGGAAATCTTTATTTGTTTTCTGGGGATGTAGTAAGTAGTGTGCTGCTAACAGTTTTATTTTTTTTAAACTGCAAAGAGAGGCTGTTTCATAGCTATCAGTTCCATAGCTATTTTGCTTGTGTGCATATTTGCTGGTAGTGCTTCTCATAATATGGTCATGAGATGCTATCAACAGCTCTGTGAAAGGAGGAAGAGCTTCCTTTTCTAACAACAGCTTGGCTGACTTAAACCTGTCAAAATAGTGTTAATAGCTGATTTATTTTAATAAACCTGTAACTAGTGATCGATCTGTCATCTTTATAAACAGAACAAGCTCTTACCCATAGCATATGGATTAATGGCAGGTTGTTGAATTTATGGATGTAAGGCCTGCAGTATTAACATGGATGATTATTTTCTTAACCTGAGTTTTTTGGGAGTAGGTGCTCCAAGTTCTTTATCACCATAGGGAATGTTTTGTATTATTTATATTTGATGGGGTCTGTTAATGCTGGAGAATTTTTGTGACTGAGGGTTGAACATGAGTTATTAGTACTTGAATATTAATACTTGAATACTGTATGCATGGAGAAGAAAATATGTTTTTTAGTCTTACATCAGTGTGTTTATTTCCCAGGTAACATGCATGTGTCACTAGCAGAGGCTCTGGAGGTTCGGGGGGGACCATTGCAAGAAGAAGAGATATGGGCCATTTTGAATCAAAGTGCAGAGAGCCTTCAAGAACTATTCAGAAAAGGTAAGTGTTTTTCAAGACTGATAAATACAGAACTGGAAACATCTTGGTTATATCAATGTGCCGTATAAGTAAACTGCCTTGTCCTTCCTAGGCTCTAAACCCAAACAATACCTTACTGCTAGGTTGTCTCTGGGTAGGTGCCTCTCTGCACCACAGCCCAAAGGTTGCTTTCAACCATCACTTCGTGTTCTGCCAGAACCTGTGGCACATCCCACTTCTTGTGATGATAATTTCAATAATTTTAGACCCATTGAAGCGAGATGGAAACATAGGAAAAAAGTGATAAATAAGTCTGAGGCCACTGGAACACTTCGGTACTGAAGGGTAGAAAGAAATGGTTACAGTACTGTGCAGTCATGACCAGTGTGCTCTGAAGAGATTTTGTCTCAAAGGTGAAAAACAGAAAACTTCAGCAGAAGGCTAGATATAATTCCCCAAAATCCAAGTGGCAGTGAAGAGTGTCGCTTCGAGCCAGATCTTATGAGTCTCAGAGACCTCTTCATACCCGGAATAGCCCAGCTACCCAGATGGCTTCAAAATGAGCAGGATGGCTCTTGTGGCGGTGTTTGAAACAGAAAAGGGTTTAATAAGAAACAAAATAACAAACTCTTTACAGAGAAAAGCCGTGCCAGGGCAAGAGGTGCTCGCTCCTGCTAAGCGCTCTACAAAAGCGATCAAAATCTTTTGTTCTGTTCCTTTTCTACCCAATGGCTCAGGCGGGACTTTTTGGCTCTGGTCCAACTGAACAGCCCCAAGTTTGAGGTGAAGGGCAAAGGGTCCTATGAGGTGTCCCTAGTACCGAATTCAAAGAGAAGTTTCTGGAGTTTTTGCCTTATTTAGCAGGCAAAGAGTTGCTGGAAATTCTATTGTAATTTGGTCACCTTGTCAACAGGAGGCACACTGCTACATGGCAGCACCTAACATAGCTACTGAGAGTAATGTGGTGTTGCCTTGTGCTTCAAAGGAGTAGAAGTATTCCTTCTCCCTCCCCCCTTCCACCTCCCACCTTAGTAGGCTCCAAGCTCAGCATCTGCAATACTGCTAATAATACACATTTTAGCACCAGGTCTGAATATGGAAATTTTCCCCTTCCTTGTGTTCCCTTCCTTCTTTAAAATCTGCAAATCCTTAAGGCCCTTCCCTCCCTTTCTTGCTTTTTTAATAGCAATAAAGGCTTAACCCACATACTGAACTTCAGTAACATCTTTAACTTGTTTTCAGATAAAGTATATGTTCCCATGATGCATCCTAGTATTTCAGAACCTTTATGGGGGCATCATCTCCTTATATCTAAACATGCATGTGTAAGCTTATTCAGTTATATTAATGAAAAATCAAAGGCTCACACTTTGAAAATAGTCATTGTTTTGCCACATTACTATGTAAGGGGCACATCTTCATTATTTGGGGCAAAATATTTTGTATTTTTTGCAAGTATTTGATTTAGAATTTTACTGGGATTCAAAATCTAGATTGTTTTGGGCTGGTTTTTTTTAAGATTTGGTTTAGACAATCTGTTGAGTCAGACACTGGCTCTGTCTTATGCACTGCAGAGCCTCTGAGAGTGGTCTCTGTTGGATACTTCACAGGCTCCAGAGAAGGCAGATTTGGGCAGAAACTGCTATGTGGTGGCTCATTTCTGATCACAGTTGACTTAGCTTTACAAATATGAATTTTACCAACTTCTCCAACATATTTTTTGCCAGGTGAATTATAGGTAGTTTTGACATCCCATTCAAATGTACAATCTTCCCTTTACCAGTGTTCTCACAGCCCATGTGTAGTAAAAAGCTTTCCCTATTAGGAATGCTGAGTTTTTTGTTGCAGTTTGACCAACTGACCTGTCCTGCTGCTTCTCATATTGCAAGAAAAGGAAAGCTGGCATCTGCTTTCCTCTCTTTCACTCTTTGTTGTTTCTTAGTCAGGAGAATTATTTCATTTAAGAGGGCAGATTGTTAAGACCTTGACTTAAGAGGGATCTTGAATGATTAGAGGTTTACTCTTGTAAACTTTACAGGAATTGACACTTGGAGCTCCATCTCTAATCCACCTGCAAGATCACAGTTGTATGAGCACATAGTAGTGGTTTCACTACTAATTTTCCACCTAAAACTTTATCTTAGACCTGACATTTTTTCTAGAAGGAAGTCTCCACTGAAAATAAGAGCTCACCCTTTCTTGTCCTGTGAGTAATGCAGAAAAGTTATCATAATCTCTGTGAAGACTGCATGCAAGTATCAACAATGAGAACACAGTCAGCCCTCCTTGTGAAGAACAAATACTGAAAGATGAGAGCACAAAACAGAAATCTGCCCCAGGACTTCTGATATGTGTTTTTAAGGCAGGGGAATGTTTGCCAGCCAAGTCTGGCTTAAGGTGGCAGAAGCTTCTGATCTTACTTCCTATCCATGAAGACCAAAACACAAATTCAGATAAAATCAGTGCCAGAAGAATCTGTCTCTTTTCTGGAGATGAAGCTGTTTTATTGAGTTGTTTTTCTGCTAGTTCAGCAAACTACTTTCAGTTGCATGCTATTAATTAACTTGGGATATAGCCTTTGGTAAAACGCACTTCAAGAGACACTCAAATGAAAGAGCTTTTCTGTGTAGCTAAGGTTGATAAAGGTAATCTAATTCCTCCCAGCAAGAGTTGGATAACCAGACAGTCTTTAATGAAGGTCACCTTCACTAAGGAAGCAATCTAGAAACTTTTTTTGTCATCTTGAAGATCAGTTTCTGTGGTAGCTTATAAAGGTAGTGTTGACATGCAGGAACAGAAAATGTGGAGGTTCCTGTAGTCTTGTTTGACTCAGGTTTTGTTCTTTATTTGTGGAGGACTTGTAGCAAACATGGGATCCTAAAGAAATCTTGTTTTCCTTGGTCAAATTTCAGGCCCATTTCTTCCGTGCATATGGTGTGGAAGAGCTATTTTATGGCAGAGGGTGAGTTTCCAAATTTTTTCAGAACTGACTGACCACTCCTGGGCAGAGGGCAAGCTTTTCGCTTCTGCAGGATCACAGCAAGTTCAGTTTTGACCAGCTCTCAAAAGTGCTCTTCCTCCCTGTACGGAGTCCTGGAGTCCTTGAACATGCTGTTCTGTAACAAAATATAAGCTTTGCTGTTTGTACATTGTTTCATCAAAAACATTAAATTAGGCATGTTGTTCAGTAGTCTGTGTTCCAGCTGTTTTGAAATGAGGGGGATAAAAAAGGCTGTGGAAATAGCCAACTCTTAAATTGCCATCTGTTGGCAGCCTCCCCACACCAGCCCAGGAACTACAGACACTTAAAGGAATTACTAGCCTAAGTAATTATTTATGTATGTGGTCCTGGTAGAGTTTTGGTAGTTTGTTTCAAGTTGGGAATCTTGCTATCACTCTGTCAACTGTTCCTCAATTAATTTCTTACTTAAGCTAGTTTCTGGAAATTAGAAAAAATGGCCAAAACAAGCTTCTGTTACAGATCTGATGACTTCTTGTTATATAAAAGTTGTGTCTTTTAGTGAGTCTATCTTCTTATCCATCAAAGCCCTATATAAAAGAAGCACAGGATGAAAATCCATTATCTTCATGGTTAATTGCATATCACATCACGCCTTACTCAGCAACAGATGTGAAAATGTGCATATTTTTATCCGTCTTTGTGTTTACAGTTCTAACAGATGTTGAACTCCTTAAAAATACTTCACAAATTTATTAATATCATTATAAAAAATGAAAGCTTAGATTGAAATGCCCAGTTGCTAATCACCAGTTTAGAAGATCAGCTCTGGTAGGTGTCTTGTCAGCACATTATAAGCTGTTAAATGAAGGAGAAAGACAATCTACGACTCAGTTGCAGATCTGACATCAGTTGCACTGGTGATGTTGAGATTAATCTGGAGATTTGAAAAGGCCGATACCAGACCTGCCCTTCTCTTACATCTGTTTAATTATCTGCAATAACTATTTTCTTGTTGAAAGAGGGTGTATCAGCTGTTTCAGACATGCTGTATCTTGCACTCAGAACTCCATGAGGTCAAAGAAACAAGTCTTTGAAGTAATCTCAAATGTGAGTGTATAAGCATAAGGACAATGCTGTGCTCACTGCTGCTGAGAATTACAAAACAGGCGTCCCTCTAATTTGCTAGGTTTAACTGGAAAAGATTTATCCAGACTGGAAAGTGGTTCTAAAGTGTGCATTGAGGATTCTAAAAATAATTGGACCTTAAGTTTGGAGACATGTATCTGAAGGAAGGAGGAAGAGAAGGGGTAAAGTGAGTCTGATATTAAAAAGACAGGTTGAGCAAAGAAAGAAAGTCTTTGCAAGTTGAATGTCTTGCAACTTTGCATGTAGGAAATGATGTATGTAAAGAAAAGTTACATCATCTGAAAGTGGATGTGAAGAAGTAAGATTATGGTTTTCAGAGACCTGTAAATCTTGTTGACAGTCAAACTACTGTAGCTGCTTTGATTGAGTAAGTGTAATGAGAAGAAGGAAAGCAAAGTGTGGAATGTGTTGATGGGGACTAGTGGCAAGTCCGAAGTAGTCACAGACCTAGTTGGGATGGAGCAGAAAATGGATTGGTTTGATTGACAAGAGGAAAAATGCAATAGGAAAGGGCAAAACCCCAAATCCTCATTTCCTAGCTTGTCATTGTTGGCAACCAATAAATGATTGCTTTTCTCCTTTGCCAGTCACTGTTCAGGAATGATTTTTCATCAACTGGTGACATTTGATCTTTCGGTCACTGGTAAGGAGAGAGATTGGGCTTTTGTAATTTTATTGGGGTTTTAAACATTTTTTAGTTTCTGTTCCTCATCCCTTCCTCCACCTCCACCCACTCTAATCACACCAAAGAGGCTCAGTGACTATTTGCTTTCTTAGCAGAGCTCTGCTGGATGTAGGCAGCACGACAGCGAAAGTGTAGTGTGGTGTAGCTCAGGAACAGAAACTCAACTCAGATATCAGAAACTACTTGTTCACCCTATTTCTTGCTCCAGTATCCCCAGGAAAGAGTACATTTCAGTTTTCCCAGGGGTTCAGTATCCCATCAGAGCTCTGCTATCCCTTTGGTGCCGAAGGGAGAGGGAGCAGAGATGCTGCAGTGCTGCTTGCCCTGCACACCAGGTGTGCAGGGACACGCTGCACCAGCCCAAGGGGGAGAGGATTTACAGCAGAAGTGGTCCCGTGTGCTGGCATAATCCTGGCCAGGCTGCAGGGGAATGGTCAGTCATAGTCAGTGGTCTGTCTGCCTCCAGCCTGGCTTCAGCATGCAAATTTTCAGGTTTCTTTCCTCTAGGAGAAATCTTCCTTGTCTCAGTGAGGGCTATGGAGGGAAACAGTCACCTTGTCAGAAAACCTTGTGTATATTTTTTGTTTGTTCTGTGCTTTTTAGAGATGTGTGTGTGTGTCTTGTGCTAATGGCTGTGGCCTAAGAGAGAAATAGGGGAAAAAGATCCTGAAGGACTGACTTGAATTGTGACTGTGGCTTGGGAATTAAAAATTACCTGCCATCAATATTGTAAAATAGATCCATTTCAAATATTGGTCTTCAGGTTTCTTAGAATGTGGTGGGTCTTTTTTATCTTAGGCTATTTGTATGCTGTTAAAGCACATCAAGGGTTTTTTTCCTCTCTCATTTGTTTGGCAGATGCTCTGTAGCTGAAGATTATTTCTGTTTTTATTGTGTTTAAGGCCAGTTCACTCTTTCACTTTAAGTAAGACCACGCTATTTATCTCTGTCTTGGCACTGCTTGAAATGCTGCGCTCTCACAAGTGTTTTGTTACCAAGTTGCATAGTTCTGGAGTTAACTCAGAAGGCTGGCAGCTCTAGCACAGTTGAAAGCCCATTGGATAGAAAATTGACCAGGCGCCATATCCTGAATTCCAATGCCTTTAAAAAAGGGGGTTTGAAACTTTTGTTTTTCCTCAGTACTTTCAGGAGTATGTTACCCTTACTGCTCTTGTAAGTTATTCTAAAAGCCTAAACAGTAGATGACATGAATATTATTACTGGAAAATGGTTTCTTTTGTTTTCCTATAGTCGGTGGCTATTTGATGCATTGCATCTTTGCTACTTTTTTATCCATGGTGCAAACACGTTCGAGTAGTGTTACTAAAAAGTATTCCCTTAGGTATATCTACCTGGTTGGAACTTTGAGATAGTTATTTTGGTTTATGATGCGTGCCTTAAGGAAGGAGCTGGAGAATTAATTCTTTTATCCTCCTCCTTCATAACAATAGATGAGATTCCCTGGAGTTGTGATGTAGGCACTATGATCTGCTATATTAGTTATAAGCTAATAAAATCAGTCCTTTTTCTAAACTTCGTATTTATCACAATAATTTTACATTGCTTCATGTCTTGAAGATTCTTGAGTAAGGGTGGATCAATAAATTCAGACTCTACATCTGTAGGGGACAAATGCTCTAAAGTTTGTTGGGATTAGTATTGGGAAGACTACAGACTAATTGTGGGGGAGTTTAATTGTTCTTAAAACTAAATCAATTTTTTGTCTTAGTATGTTTCAGAATATGAAGAGTTTTTATGTTTTTCAAGTATTTGTTATACAACAAGTTAAATTAAGATTAAAGCCTATGCATTTCTTAAGGTTCCTGAGTTGGGACTCATAAGGCGAAATCTTAAAATATTATAAGATGTCGGTTGCTTAAGGTTTTTATATCAGTGGTGAATACACACAAGTGGTGCAGAATCCAGTAGTTACCCACAGGATAATTTTTGCAAGTCAAAGGCCAACTAAGGTAGTCTTCCTAAAAATGTTTTTGGAAGCTTTGCTATATAATGTAGTATTTTCTTGTTACATATAATAGGAATGGCCTGTCCATCTTTGTTTCTTTTTTTTTAACATCTGAACTTCTGCCACAGCAGTGACCAGCACTTGTTCTGTTTGTTTCAGAGGAAGTGGGGTTACAAAATTGAAGGACTTACTTGGGAGTTCTTTTTACACCTTGGGAGTTTTTTTACACCTTTTACACTTGATACCTGCAAGTAGTAATTTAATACATTTCCTAGGAGATTAGAAATATTCTCGATTACAAAATAGTTCAGCAGTCTAGGAACCAGCACTGTAGGAATATCCTGAGCTGGAGAGTGGAAAATGTTAGTGGTGGTGCTAATGGAGGGAATTATTATTCTGCTGTTTTTGCTTACTATGTAAAGGGAAAAGGACATATCATTCAAATGTGTTTCCTCAGGTCTTTGATATATTGATGTATTGTGTAGCAGTAGACAGAGCTAGTGCCTTTTTGCCTATGAAAAAATAAAGGTTAATTTCTAGTTTTACATAGTAAAACCTCATGCCTCCTTCAGTGAAACTGAGTTGATTCATGTTTGAGGTGTAGAAAAATATTTTTACTTAAGGAAATGGTCTTTTTTTTTTTTTTTTAAGGTAGTTAGACAGCAGTATCACCAGACATCAAAAACCTAACTGGCAAATCACATATCTTCGTTACTTTTGGTTTTGCAATTTCAGTGCTTGTTTTGAAATTTTCAGGTATTTGTAATATTTTTTCACTTTAGACTAAAAAGGACCTCTGTGCCCCAAAACTCTTTTGTTTTGACCCCTTCATTAGCCACTCTAATGACTATTTTCCTTCCTCACTAACTTTGTCTGCTCTCTTCCAAACATTGCTGCTGCAGTAGTGCTATGTTAGGATAGGAGCAAACTCCATTCCTATTATTGGAATTAGCCTTAATGACACGTGCACTGCAGAAAGGGAACATTTTATATGTCAACTGTAACATGAATGAAGTAACTTCAGGACAGGGGACTGTGAGTATTTTAGCAGGCTCTTCCTGAGCTTGCTGGTATGAATAATAGTGAAGAATAGTCATAAAAGATAGGTGTTACTCCCCAGTGTGATTGAAATTGAGATTGTTGTTGTGGTTATGAAACACCACAGGTGGAAAAGGAAGCATGAATCTATTCCACTAATAGTATGTAGGCTGATAATAAACTAACATCCAAGCAAGCACATCAAACAACATTGCTTCATTTTCAGGGTGGTTTTTGTTGTTTTGTTTTTTTTTTCCTTTTCAATTACAGCTGATCCTACTGCTCTGGGATTCATCATTTCTCCATGGTCTCTCCTGTTGCTTCCATCTGGCAGTGTGTCATTTACTGATGAAAATGTGTCCCAACAAGACCTGCAAGCATTCACAGCACCGGAGGTTCTGCAGAACCACTCGCTGTCATCCCTGTCAGATGTTGAAAAGGTACAGTGCCTCTTCCTTGGCAGACAGCTCTGGTGTTTTGCTGTTGATCCCTTCACAAAATAGCTTTAAACTGTCCTTTTTGTCTCCCCGTGGTTTGTGATTAATGTAATTTCTTTTGTGAGGGGTGGGAGGGATCCTCCTACTTTGTTTTTGCTGGTTAAAGTAAAATAGTGATTACAGTTGTATGCAGTTGTGAGGAAGTCTCTACAAGCCCTGGCCATGTACATACTTGGGCAATGGCTCCACAGAATTTCCACTTCTCCTTTTTAACTCTTTCACAAGGGTAAATGTTCAGACAGGTAAGGTTTGTATGTATAATCTCTTCCAGGTCACTGACAGGTACAGTCAAAATTATCTTCTCAGCTGTATTCTTGACAATAATTTGTTGTGAATGGCAACACTTTTCTCAGAAAACCATTCCCTTGGCTTAGTCAAAGATATTTAGTGGTGGGAGTGAAAAGGAAGCGGAGCTATTTCTATCTCCTTGGCTTCCCTAGATCAATAATCCTTAGAGGGGAGCTAGCCACGGGACAGCGTTGTAATCTGGGAACAATTATGACATTTGGCAGTGTTCATCCAGGAAGAAACAGCTCTTACTTCAGAGTAAAGTGGTATTGGCATCGATTGCTGTTGTGTGCACAAGGACTATTAAAGCATGTTTGTGTTGAATATTTTGTTTTAGCAGCTTTTTGTATATAGTCAGTTTTCTTCAGGGATATATTACCGAACACCTACTGAAAATCCACAGTTACTCCCAAGCCCTTTAGACATCCTTCTTGCCCTGCATATTGTCAAAATGAATGGTATAATAAAATATGTTTACAGCTTTGTCTATGGCAAAACTATAAATTATTAGAAACCTAGGCTTGAAGTTTTAATAGAGAAGTAAAAATAACACTGACACCAGTGAAGACTCAAGTTCAGTTATGAAGGATGCAGTTGCCAAATCCTGTAGTCATACTGTTGGAATTGTTTATTTTCTTTCAAGAGGAACAACACTTTTGAAGACAGTGTTACCTCTAGTGCCAACTCTGAAGTTAATGTACAAAACCGGCCTTTAAAAATGGCAGAAAAAATAGTTCTGAAGTGACAAGCTTGTGACCTTTGTCAGAGCTGATTGCATTCTTCATTCTGTGCCAGTATTCAATATGCTACTTTTTTTTCTTTTTGAAATAAACGGAGGACTGTTACTATGAAAAGCCATGCTGTGATGTTTCTTAATCTTTAGGAAGGAAACACTCAGAGGGACCTCTGTGGCCTGTAAATGCCAACACAGAGCACATCAACAGGAGATGACCAAATGCTGGCACTCTGTACATGTACAGCGCTGGTTAATCCTTGCTGATTAGGGCTGTGGGAATTTCTTTCCTGGTGTCAGTATAAACTTGGTTGCTGGATGGAAGGTGATCCACTTAGTTGCTTATGTGGAAGAAAGAAGCTCCATGAAACGTAGCTTTGTACAAAAACTGGTGTCCTTTTATGATTTTGTTAGCTGAAGTTAGTAAGGCTGATAAATAGCTTATACGTGCATCCCTCTTTTTTTGACTGCTTCCCTTTGCATTCCTGTTAAACTCTGTATTAGGTGGCACACTGATTCTTTGTTAGGAATATGTTGACTTCATGTTTCTTAGATAACAGATCTTGCGTTGCTGACCGTGGTAACTTCTGTCACATTTAAACTTTTTTTCTTCTGTGACGGCTGGCAGTAGTTCACTGAATTAATTTACTGGAAATCGTCGGTGTTTTCCTTTTTGATTGCTCTATTAAAAGCTGCTGAAGGCAGAAAAACACCTTGTTTTTTAAAGCCTTGTATCAGACAGTGGCAGGGTTGCCTTTGTCTTTTCAGTTATGATTGTACTTGCTAATACAAATTAACAGTGTATTCAAGGAGAAATACTAAAAAAAATTACAGTCAATAAATTAATACCCCTTTGATTCCAAGACACACAGTCAATTTGAATCTGAAATATGTCTGAGGTAACTGCAAGCTTATTGGAAATAGAGTAAGCAAACAATTCAAAATTAAAATGGAGATTGATTAGGGAGATTAATTTCATGTTGATTTATATATTGTATATTTAATATTGAACATATTTTAAGGATCGTACAAAAGTTAATTATAATTTTTGGATAAATGCTTTTATTTTGAAAGCTGTTTTCAGGTAGATTAGTAGAGTAGCAAGTTTTAGTTTAGAGATCTGATTGAACATCTCATTTTTGGAAATATCTTTGGGTATGTTGAAGCTCAGAATCATAGAATGATGGAATACCCTGAATTGAAAGGGATCCTTAAGGATCGTCAAGTCCAACTCCAGATTCCAAAGAGGGCAACCCAGAAATGTATTTGACCACTGTCCTAATTTTTCTTGAGCACCGACAGACTTAGGGCTATGACAGTGTCTTTAATCAGAATTAACTAAATTTATAATAGTATTTTTAATTGCTGTTCCTGCATTATTGGGGGACTGAAAGAGTTGGGGAACTTCTGTTTTTGTTTGGTTGGGGCTTTTTCTTGATTGTTTTTGTGTCTTTTGTGTTTTGTAGGCTTTTTCCAAAAGGTTTTTTGTTTTTTTTTGCATTCATCATTAGCATGAAAGCATATTCACCTTTTTCTGTGTGGCTGTAGTATATCTTGATGTGTAAGGAAGACTTTGTAGGTTTTCAGTTGAAAGGGTAATGGATAATAAACCAGATAGAGAGCAATTTTCTCAGTATTTGAAAAAGAATGTTTCTGATTGGATGGGGCAGTGGTATTAACTTAGAACCCTTGATGCATTTTTCTGACTACTGTCCTAATCTGTTCAGATTTTTGTCAATTTATATATCTAGAATTTAAGTGAGATGGTTTGGTTTTAGTTGGTAAAGAGGCTGACTTATGTGAGCCTTTAATTTATCGCTGTCCTTGTAATTGTTGTTCATTGCCTTTAGAATTTTTCAATATAATTGTTGCTTTAAGTACCATTAATATTACTAATGAGATGGTATAAAGAGCCATCACTAGTGTATATTGCTTGCACAGTCCAGAAAAACTGCTTTCTTTCTACACTCACCTGTTTTGTTTTGACAGTCACCTGCAGAGGCAGCATGTGCTTGTGCTCTTAATTCTGCAGTATTTGAAGGTTTTATTCTCTGTACTGATGGGTGTATTATGGTACATTAATACTGATACATGAAGATACATTAATCGTTAATTATATGTGTAGTGGTTGATGAATTTGTACCTTAAAATATCGGTTATAGATTAAGGTACTGCTTTAAATTTTTTTCTGTTTTTTCATTCCTTGTTTTTCCTTTGATCCCAATCTTTGTGATCTCATTTGGATAGCCCCCTGCTTGAGTTGTGCTAAGGTCTGCCTTGCCTTCAGGCACAAGTTTTAAGGATCCTTGGACACAACCATGCAGTCTTTACCGCACACTAGACTGACTGTATGGATTACGTGAATTTCTGGCCTCAGTGTGAGATGAAAGCTTAAAATTGAACAGAGAAGATGGGGGCACTGGTTAGATGCTGTATGTTTTGCAGCACTAGGATTTGTTTCTGTGAACTCATGTAAAGGAGAGGTAGGATGTGAAAGACAGCAGAACTTAAATACTAGAAATGTATTTCTAAGCAAAATTATGTTAAGTTAGTTGCTCTCCTTTAAAAGTCTGCTTTGCATTTCCAGTCTTGTTCAATGAGTTGACAAATATCTTGTGTTTTATGGCAGGTCCATATTTATTCTCTTGGTATGGCACTCTTTTGGGGAGCTGACCACGAAGTTCCTCAAAGTCAGGTAAGTTTAGATTTGGTTTTGTTTAATATTGCAGCTTCAGACTTGATGTCTTTTGGCTGACTCTGCGTTTGAGTTTGCATGGCAGGCTGTCATGCTGAGACACTGAGGAGTAAGATGCCTTTTCCTAGAATTTTACAGAATGGGTCAGGTTGGGAAGGATCACAGTGGGTCCAACCTCCCTGCCCAAGCAGGGTCATCCCAGAGCACATGGCACAGGATTGCATCCAGATGGTTCAGTGAAGGAGACTCCACAGCTTCTCTAGGCAGTCTGTTCCAGTCACTGCACAGTACAGAAGTTTTCTTTCCTATACTTGAAGCTTTTTCTTGTGAAGTGTGGTGTTGTCTTGCAGGGAGAAAGTGCTGACAGCACATTTGTGTTAGTTTCCATGAAGATACATCTGAGCTAGTCTATCCTGTAATTTCACAGGCTGAAAGGCAGTGGTTTAAGCTGCTGACAAAGGAGAAAAAAATTTGTTTTAGTTTAGGCTTATATAAAAATAAATATTGAAGTAACATGGTTGTTTTACACATAATAAAGCAACTTGTTCTTCGTGCTGCCATGGCTTCTGTGAGTTTAGATTTGTCACCTGTAGATACTTACCTTTCACAATGGCCAAGAAAGGGTATGAATTGTTTGAAATAGGGAGTAGACTCTTGCTATTGATTGTCAGTTGATGCAGACACAGTTGCAGACTGCTTAGAGCTGTTATTGCTCAATGTTGTTATTTTACACACCCAAAAGAACTCTGAGACTGTCCTGCCAAAACTGACTGAAGATAAATGTGATTCATTGTCTTCTTCAGTGCTCCTTCCCTGCCCCCAATTAAACTTAAGGAAGTAAATATCTAGAATAGTGAAAATAAGATTAAATGCTTTTGAAAAAGCATTTAACAATGGCCTTGCAGCTGGGGGACATGCAGTTTGTTCATGTTTGGGTTCAAGTTTAGGTTTGTTCTACTAGTTGATCTTATATATAAAGACTAAGGAAGAAAATTTTGAAAGACTTCAGCATTTTAGGGGTTAAGTTCCCAATATTTTCTTCAACAGAGTGGTAGCTGGGATCTCAGTTGTACTTATTTGGAAGTAGCTGCCTGAATGCAGCTAAGTGAGGTAAAAAACTTGAAAGCTCTGACTATTTAGGGGTACCTGTTAGTAATGCTCACTGTGCCTGTTGAAAAATCCCTGCAGTTTTCTTAGATGCTAGGGCTTTTCTCTTTCTTTGCTCTCCTGTCTTGTAGGAGATGAAAGGAGCAGTATTGAACAGAAGCAGGAGAGTGACTTAAAGTAGGTGACTTAAAGAAGGTAGGCATTGAGAGGAATGTAGGCATGAATTTTAGTCCCTGTTTTCTTTGTTTCTTCCCTTGGTGTTAAGAGTGTGGCAACATTTTCTCAGTAATGTAGTGGGAAGGCATGCTCTACCTGCTAATAAAACAGGATTTCCCCAAAGAAAATGTGGTGAGGTATGCCTGGAAGGAATTTGGTTTTGGGACATTGTCATGTCGATCCTCTGCCCTGTGGGGTTGGCACAAGGACACTCTTGTGTATGGCATTACTTTGGTGCATTAATTTGCATATGCAAATTTCCCCCTTTTTAAAATACATTTTCTGTATTTGTCTGCCTGTGTTTGTTAATGAGCTGCTTCTCTGCTGGGGGTGTGGCTGAACATGAGATTCATATCTTATTCACATACATGATTTTTATGATTAGTTAGAAGTGATAAACAGATAGATGGGAAAAGCCTATATTAATTAAATCGGGGTGGTCCGGAGTGCCTTTTTTATCATTCACCTTAAGAGTGCTCACACAGGGAAGATTGAAAGATTGCAATTGTCTGAAGCACTCTGTGATGCAAAAAGCTTGACAGTGTTTGTACTTCGTGGGTAACCACCCACTTTGGGAGAGTTGCAGATCAGAAAGCTCAGGTCCCAAGAGCCTGCGGCGCCTGAGAACAAGCGTTATCACTGACTGCTGCATACCCTAGGGAGGGATATTCCAGGTACAGGGGAGAGCAGAAAGACATACAGATTTTTTTTTTTTTAGGCTGTATGGGTGTTGTCCTGCAGTTATGAAGCTTTTGTTAACCAGTGGCTTGGCTGTTTCATTCCTTACTTGTTTGTTGATTGTTTGGTCATATCACTGGAATTTGGGAATGCTAACACATGTGCTGCAAAATATTGGTGAGGTGAGGAACTGCAGAAAATGAGCAGAGACGTTGTACAAAACTATTGTGAGGAGGTTTGAATTTTGTACTTGTGAGTGGCAGAATGGTCAAAATTAAGGATTTAAACTTCCTCTGGACCTTTTCCCTTTTACTTTATTTTCACTTATTCATTAAATGTTTGAGAAAGTCATTGGTGTCCTGACTTTACAGATCAGGCAGCTTGTCAGTTGTTGTAGGAGCTGAATCCAGAGGCTGAATGTTTGTCTCCTATTTTACAGTCACTATTTTTTCACCTCCTAGATGGTGACTTTCAAACTGGTACTCAGATAATGTAGGCAATAAGTCTCATGAATAGTTAATGTACATTGTTCAGTGTCTTTTGTTACTGAGTGTTCCCCAAGCCACTGTTAAAACTGATTCTCCTGTCTCCCCTGTTCTTGTTTGTCATTAGCCTATCAAGCTTGGAGACCATCTCAACAGCATACTCCTGGGCATGTGTGAAGATGTCATTTATGCCCGTGTGTCTGTACGGACTGTTTTGGATGCCTGCAGTGCCCACATAAGGAACAGCAACTGTGCCCCTTCTTTTTCATATGTGAAGCAGTTGGTCAGACTGGTTCTGGGGAGCCTGTCGGGGGTAAGTCTCTGTCAGTGTTTGAGGAAACAATAGAGGTGAGCAGGAAGAGAGCAAAAGTGCTAATTCAGAGTCACTCTGCAGTCTTTCTTCCTCTTGTTTTTGTTGCAATTTTGACAAGGGTGAGTGTTGAAAGGAGAGAGCAGCTTCTGTCCCCATGTAGCAATTTGTGCACTTGACAGTTCCTCCTGGAACATGCGTTCACGAGTTTATGAGGAGGTAATTTCATTAACTGTCTTCATTAAAAAAAAAAAGTAGAGAGAAACAGGAGAGCAAGGTGTTGAACTGTAGGGCAAGGCTTAGACTTGTTGCTACTTGAAATGCTTCAGAAATTATTGCTGTGAGTTTACTTTAACTTGAAGTTATGCTTGACTTTTTGAGAGTTGCTTATTAACAGAAAGAAGGACTGTTTAGGCAGTGTGCCAGTTCTCTTGCACTTCTGTTCAGCTCTTGAATATGAGAACTGGGGAGGATTTTATTGTCTAATAATGACCAAACTGTTCTTAGGAGTGAAAGAAATTACATGAACTCATCTTTCAAAGTTACTGTTCCTGATGGGCAACTTCTCTCTTCACCTAAACAATTACAGCATAACTTCAGAATAGTTAAATAATTTTAAGTAAATAAAGGAAGACCATAAATTGTCACAGAATCGTAGAATGGTTTGGGTTAAAAGGGACCTTAAAGCTAGATCCAACCTCCTTGCCATGGTCAGGGATACCTTTGGCAAGATCAGATTGCTCAGAGCTCCACCCAGCCTGGCCTTGAACACTTCCAGGGAAAAAGGGCATCCACAGCTTCTCTGGTCAACCTGTGCCAGTGTCTCACCACCCTCACAGTAAAGAGCTCCTTCCTAATAGCTAATCTACATATACTTTCAGTTTGAAGCCATTTTCCTTTGTCCTGTCACCACGTGGCCCTTGTAAATAGTTCCTTTCCGTCTTTTTTGTAGGCTCCCTTCAGGTACTGGAAGGTTACAGTTAGGTCACCCCAAGCCTTTTCTTCTCCAGCCTGAACAATCACAATTCTCTCAGCCTTTCCTAGGAGAGGTGCTCCACCCCTCTAATCAACTTGGCATCCTTTCTCACTCCAGCAGGTCCATGTAAAAATTGGTGTCTAGAGAGGCAGCACTGAAATTGCAGGAAAAATGTTTAATTTGCTAATGCCTCTGTTTTTTTTTTTTTTAATAAAAAGGTATGATCTAATTGTTAGGTAGTTTTTTCATATATCTGGTTTGGAAATGCTTGCAGAAAGTGAGAAATCCCTGCATTTGTCTGTTGTTTGACAGCAGCTGATTATGCCAGGCCTCCAGAAATAGTGCTGAGCCTGAGCTCCACAAGGCATTGTCTGTAAGGTATGTCAGTCCAGTGCTCCTCAATGTAGTGTCTGAAGTCTTGTGTAGTTGCCAAGTGGAGCTAGTCTGTGGTTCAGTGAAATAAAAGGCTACAGGGCCCTCATCAGTGGCACTGTTAAAATAAGGATCCAAATTCTAAATCAGGCCACAAGCTGTACAAAGCCGCTCGGGAAAGCGAGTCATTATTTTCCAAGTTGTTGATGGCCATTTCAGGTTAGCAAGTTTTCTGCTTTCTCTCCTCTTGTTCTTGTCAGCAGGTTTTCAGCGAGTCTGGGGTTAGTGTGGCAGACTGATCTAGACCAGCCTGCCAAAGACAGTAACAGTGCTCCCAATTACTTGTTCTGAAATCCAGTGGAGAGCTGAATCCAGCAAGTGTGCTCCCAATCTCCTGTCCATGTTGTTAATGAAGAAGTGGGACCAGCAGTTATCCAGTGCTGAAGCTTTGCTCATTTCCTCTGCCAATAACCTTTTTAATTCTGAACGTGTCACTGCATTGGCTTTGCAAGAAAACAAGAAAAAAACCTAGCTGAATAGAACCAAGAGTTAACAGAGCAATGACAGCATAGCTGTGCTGCTAGGTTTTTGTGCACCTTAGCCAGCCAGCCCTGCTGATTGTAATGTTCAGTGCTCTGTATGTCTGCTGGAATTTTTTAAGTTAACAAGAAAAATGTATAAATTTTGCTTTTTCAGAGGCAGAGTACAACTTATTATTCCAAGGTTGATGTGCTCTAATCTTGATGGGCTTCATCAAAGGCTCGCGGGGTCTGTAACTGGTCATTTAGTGGTATCTGAAGCACAGCTGAGAGGTCCCATTTGAATGTTTTCATTTGCTATGTTAATATGCTTTGTAAAGGGCAATATAGCCCCAGGCTGATTCAGTCTGTTTAATGTTAACTGAGTTGTATTGTAGCTGTGAAGTCTGCTTGATTTCTCCTTCCCTCCTGCTGTCCAGGTTACACTCCCACTATATGAAAAGATCTCACTAAGAATCTTTGGTTGTAGCAAATAAACTCTTCTTTGAATGATTGTACATGTGAAAGTTTTTCCTAGGGAAGTAGTGATCTTAAAAAAAATAAGGTTAAATGAAAAGTTAGTGGAAGTAGTTAAGCCTGACACTTGAAAGGAATGTGCCTGAGGGGCTGAAGAGACTCCTCACTAATGGGTGAATGTGATTTGACATGTGCAATAAGTCCTGTGAGGGTACAAGACAGTTCTTCCTGTTATGCAGAAAACTCATTGGTAGAACTAGGCAAGTTCTAGTCACATTGTTACCATGGAAGATGGTTTTTGAGTGTTGCTGTCCCTTCAGTTTGCTGTAGGGGTGGAATGTGTTTAAGTGACATCCTTGTGAACGTTATTTATTCTTAGTGGAAAAAAGGTGGACCAAATGTGTGGTTAAATGAAGCGCACACTATTCAAATATGGATAATTCTAGGGGATATTCTCACTGATCAATCGGTTTTTTAATAAAAAGTTTGAACTGCCATTCTGCACTTAACTGTTTTACAGTGACGAATATTGTGCGTTTACATAGAAACAGTGCTTGTTTCGTACTAATGTGAGCTCTTCCAACATTTTGACTTTGTTACTGCCTTTTTTTGCAGATGGATCAGCTGTCTTGTAATGGGGATAGAAAATTGCAGCCAGACAGGAGCCAGGCTATTCGGGAGAGGCTGAGGGGAAAAGGGCTTCCCACAGGTAAGTGCTTCATTGCAGCCCTTGGTGGAAGACAAAGGTTGGGTTGATTTTGCAAGCAAATAAATCAAACAGAGGAGGACTTCCTTACATTTGCAGAACTCTGATGGTTCAGTGTCTGAATGAACTGCAGAAGTTAGACACAAGTCTGGCAAGGGATTGGTGGTCTTCCTTTATAGATTTTTTTTTTTTTTTTTTTAAGATGAGGCTAGATTAGGCTACTGTTTGATATAAAACATTTATGGCAGTGGTTGTCAGCCCTTCCCCTACAGTACTGTGTGTTTAGAAACAGTTTCTGGTACAAGCTGTTTATTCATTTCTGGCACAAATTCACTGTTCTGACTGCTTTCTCAGGGGCTTTGTTTTCTTACTGGTTATTTTCTTTTTTTCCAGAGTATTTCTGTAGCAATAGGGAGATCTTACAGGGTTTGGGACTGGATCAATCTAGTCGACTGGATACATAAACCATGTAATGTCTGCTTTTCTGAATTTCTTAAGAGCTTTCTTAAAATTCTTTCCCTGGTTCCTACTAACTTTAAGGTTTGAACCAGTACCTTATTTATCTTGTTAATTTGTTTATTCTTTAACCCTATGTTTCCCAGTTTCCAGTATTGTCCAACAGACAGTTTTTTTACACATCTTTTGCCAGTACTACTCTATTCTGTTTTTTTTTTCGAGAACTTTATTTGAGCTCAATGCTTTACCACCTCAAGTTTTTCATTTCTGTACCCTCTTTCTGTCACCTATTCTGCTTTTTGTTCCATAACCATAATTAACTGTGTTTTGATAATGATGAAAATATTGGTAAAGTTCTGGAGACATAGCAAGGTTGTCTTTAAAGTCTGTTCTCAGTGTATTAACAAACTGTAATTATTCTTCTCTTTGTTTTTGATTTTCTGTTCTCTAATACAGCTGACCAGGTCTTTTGCTGTTTTGTTATTAATGTTCTTAGAAAATCTTTAACTTTTTTAAAATGTTTGTGGTTTGAGGAGTTTTGTTTCTCTGTCCATTTGTTTTCCTACCCGCAGCATAGATTAAACTTTCTAGCAGATTTTTTGTTCTTCTGAAGTAATGCTTGTCCCCAGTGTCTTCATTATATCTTAACAAAAAATGTTTTGTTTTAGGTTCGACTAAATTTTGGAGATTGCTGTATTAGCTCGAGCCAATATCTTCAAGGCTTTCTGGGTCAGCACTAGGGTGAATAACATGGAATGTCTGAAACTTTCTCTGAGGACTCTGTCTTTAACTCAGAGAAAGTAGACTAGGTGATCCAATGGCTGGGTTTTTTTACTGTATTCTCTAACTTGAAAAAAATGTCACAGGTAGAATGTTTTTTCCTCTTATTCTTGGAGACTGAGTTTACTTGGCTCAGCTGCTATCAATAAGTAAGTTTAACAGAGACTTTTAAGCAACCTCGGTCAAAATCACTTTCTGAAAGTAAAGTTCTCTTTTTAGGGAACTTCATACTATCTGAAGAGTTCTAATTTAATAGAATCTTTACTCAAATGATATTTGTAAATTGAGAGAACCTCATAACCCCCAGACTACAAAGTTGGCTGAATAGTCCTCATCCCTTAACTCCTGTTTCTGTCAAGCTCATTGAAAGTGCTTGCATGTGTAGAGTGTTACAGATAATGTGTGGCAGCCCAGGGAATAAATGTTTGTGCTTCACTCTTCTAGTGGAAACATTATATTGTCTGCATAATTCCAAGCCTGGTCTGAAAGGTACAAGTTATTAATGAGATGCTCTTGAATACTTGATTTTTTTCTATTCTTTGCAAGATGAACTGTTAATCAGCAAAACTGCTTTTCACTTACCTTGTAGGGTTTATAATATTTTGGTATTATGGTTCTGTCTTCCCCCCATCCCTAGAAGCAGAAAATGTGTTTCATGTTTTCTGATATTTGAGTCTCTATTTACATAAAAAAAGAAAAAGATAAATTGAAATCACTCATTCTTTTGTTTTATGTGTTGCCTGACCTGCTTCCACTCAAATGTTTCAAATTTCTCTGTATCACATTATTTGCCTGTGGAACTGATTTTTCTCCTTTTCCTTGGAAGCTTTACAACCTTCTTAGCTTCTCCAAAACCTTTCCCAATTCTGCTTCTGTTATCAGTCAATTTTCCTAGTATGCCTTAATAGCACCTTCTTCTTTATTTTGATCTTAGATTCATTGCTTGATCTCTGTTTTGCTGAGAGCTCAGGGAATTGTAATATACAAAACAGAACCCCTCAAATAACCAAACCAGTTCTCACTCTTTTCAGTTCTGTTTTTACACTGGTGTTAAGTACTCTGAGTCATGGATCTGGAAGTTAGTGAGGACCCAGTGAAATCAGTGTCTGATATAAATGGGTAACAGCTTGCATTTGAATCAAGACAATTCAGTGCTTGTTAGTTCTTTTCCTGCAATGGTGTGCTGGTTTGCTGGTGCAAATTCAGTCAATAACAGCACTGATCAGCTGCCCCGAGAACACAGCTGTAAATTTCAGGGAAAGTGAGCTATAGAATGTAATGCTGATTATATTGGTTGATAATCTCATGGATTGAGGAGCAGCAAGTAGAAGGCTTAAGAAAAATGTTACTGTTGAACAAAAAAAGCCAACAAAACCAAAACAACTCAGGAAGGCACAAAGTCCTTTTTCCCTGATCTGTCACTGTGCTATTCTGCTGCTGTGTGTAGCTGAAATAAATGCCTTAGTCCAGTTGGAAATCGGCAAACATTTAGAAGGTCAGCTACTAAGCTACTAAGAGATAATTATGATTTTGAGTGCATCTTTCTAATGAGTTTGAAGTTCTGTCAGCCATCTTTTAACCTCTTCTTGGGTTTAACTGCCTCTGAGAACATATCTTGGGTCAAGTTTAGCACTGGGGTGATTGGAGGGGGCGAGGTGAATGCATGTAAAGATGTTTATGACTTTACTACTCACTTCCCTAGTGTATTATAAGTAAAGTAAATACAGTGAGCAGAAATCTTTCCTGGAAAGGACAGAAGACTTGTCTGATGTTCACTGAGGTGAAATTCTGTTGAGTTGTTGTGAAAATCTTAGAATTCATAATGAACAGAATAGCTGTCATGTGGAGGAAACAGCAGCATAAGGGGTATGGCATTTACTGTGAACTTCAGAGTATCAGAAAGTTACTTGGAGCATGTAACTTAAAATAAATCATGCTAAGTTCATGAATATAAGAGATGGTTCAGTAAGAGAGATGTGCTTCTAATTGGAAAGTAGCCAACTAATACCTTAGATACTTGCAGTCTTTGAAAAATCCTATGATTTTTTCCTTTATTTGAATTTCATTATTATTAGGATCAGTTTTCCATACCATGTTAATCCACAATTATAACTGCTAGGGCTTTATTGTTCACTTAGGATAAATGTTTTGAAATTTTTCCACCTCACATGTTTAAATCAAATATTTTGCTCACCTTATGTAACCAGCTTTGATATTTTCAGCTATTCATTTCCATCTTTATGTCTTGAAGATAATTATTAAATCAATAAACAGCTTTGTGTTAATATTCTCCCCAGTTAAATTTATTTTTTGTCTCTTTCATGACTCACTTTCTGTAGCTATCTTGGTGCATGAGTTTTACAGCAGGGCTGGCTGCAGAAGAAATTTATTGTAAATTAATATTACAGAATGTTTGCTTTTAGTCAAATCATATTTGAAACAGTGTTTAGGAACTGACTTAGCCAACAGAATTAAAAGCAGTAAGACCTGCCATGAGTTATCTGAACCAATGAGTTACTTAATTTTTGTACTTAAAAACATCTTGGACCTTAAAAGAGTTCATACATCAAGAATTATATGTGAAGGTTACTTAATTGGCATAATAAAGTTCTTCTGGTGTGACAAAAGATTAAGTAACTTCCAGATAGAAAGCAAGAATTAATTTTCTGTTACTCTTGGCCCCAGTTTGTCTTTGAAAAGGATGTGTAGGCTATTTAATGCTCAGCTGAAATCTCCCTAACTTGTACTTGCCTGGAAACCTGAAATCCTGCACCTTGTGTGTTTATTTGCAAAGTTCCAATTTAAGTTGATGATCCATGAACACCAAGGACAAACCCTTGCTAGAGATATTTCATTTTCTAAAGTGATGGAGCTAACTGGTGTCTTGGCTTTCCTGCCATGAGGATCCCTGATTTTAACTTGACTTTTACAATGTGGTAGACTGTCCCATGTCCAACTCATATATTATATTAGAATTGTATTCTGACTTTTTTCTCTGCCAAAAATAGTGCTGCATGAATGAAGGCTTGAAATTAATTTAAAAGATCATTTAGATTCACCTTAACTCTACACAATACAAAATATTTGGAAATAATGATCAAAATTGTGGATGTTGATCAACTCCCTGTTTAATTAGATTGTATGCACTGTCAGGTGTAACAGAAACAGTAGGTGTTGTAAACTGAATTAAAAAACGCTAAAGCTAAGTGAAGCTGCTTTTAATTTTAACAATATTCTAGTGTTTAATTACCCGCAAAAAACTCAAATAAATTAAAATATACCCTTTTTGCTTTCGATGCAGGGAAGTTGACTGTGCATTATGTTTTAGTTCCTGATCTGTGTGTGAAAACACAACTTACAGTCTATAAATAAATGGTTTATAGTGATTACCTCCATGTGTGAACTGAAGTAGCTTAAACATTATCTTGATAAATGCAAACACACAAGACTTAAATTATCAAAAAACTGCAGCATAATCTTTTTTCCATTTACTTGGAAGTCTGTCATCTGTAAATCTGCTAAATATACTTTTTTTAAAAGTTTTTTCTTTTTATTTCCCCTGACTCCTCAGTTCCAGAAAAAAAGAACTGAGTAGTTGGAGAATAACTTCCAAAGTTCAGTAAAACCAAATGAAAGCCAGATGAAGATTTCTTGTTGAAAGAAAAAAAAAATTATTCTTTTTCACTCCAAAAGCCATGCTTGTTTTCTTCCAATAAGTGTTTGTTTGCATGTAGCAGTACTGGTAGTTGGCATTGGTAGAGATCTTTGAAATTTAGGTGTAGTTTCTCCAGGTTTAAGGGAGCTTCCAGCCTGGCACTATTGGGAATGCTGAGCGGTGCTGAGGACAAACCCAGAGCTCTGAATATAAAACAAGAGCAGACACAAAGATCAGTGAGGAAACCAAACTAGAAATGCCAAATGCTGTCTCTGCGCAGAAAAGCAGCTGTATCACTGAGCTTCTCCTGGGATGCACAAAAATCCAGGAAGGGAGTAGCTAGGTGGATCTTTTGCCTACTTGGTTGAGAAATGTACCAAAAAAACCCCTGACCCATAAAGCTGAGTGGGAAAGAGCAATGCTTGCCTTTTTTTGCTGAGATGCCTAGGAAGGGAAGTGGTAAAATGTTGCATTTATGAAATATGAGGTGTGCTTGGCAAGGCTCACTACCACTGTTCTGAAGAAGATGTCTGTTTTTTGGAGCTGTTTGGCGTTTTTTTGATAGAAGAGCTCTCAGTCCAAAGCAGAATGCAAATTGTTATACAGGATTTATAGCTTGGCCATTACATATAGTGCTTTCAACAGTACTTGTGTTCAGTTCTTCCTTCACAGAGAATGCATTGTTTAGGAGTATTTCTGCCTGAAACATGGATTTTTCTCAACAATTCAGAAAGGAAAGGAGGGGGTGCCATTCCAAGCAGTCAACCCACAGGCCACATCTGGCTCTGTTGTCTTCTGTTTGGCTTTTAGCCTGCCCCAAAGGGATTGCAAACCCAACTCCTCCATCAGCTACCTACTCATATTTTAGAAACTAACCACGTTATCTGGGGAGAAAGAGGTTTTTTTTTATTGCTTTGTTTTCTGCACAAAGATGGCGTGGGAGATGTTTTTTAAACTCCTGTATAATAATTTCCTCTCTTGAGGCCTTCCAATCTGGCAGTAATGGTGTGTGTTCTCATGCACATGTGGGCAGTCTTTCCCTGCCCCCCCAGCCCTTCTCTTCCTAACCACCCCCCACTCCCATATGTGTGCATCTACATACATCCACAAGTGAAAATCCAGAACAGAGTTGAAAAAGGCGTTCTGTTTTGTGCAAACAAAAGGAAGGGACAGGCAGAAAGGCTCTAAAGAAAACTGAGTTGAGTTTAGGCAGCAAAAACAGATACAGCATGTGATGGTACCAACTGTATTTGCACATACTTAATATTGGATTAATTGCCTGTGTATGATCAAGCTCGTACACAAGTAATCACAGACAGACTGGATTTAGTTAGACAACAACTTTGTCTCAGAGGAAAATCAACCAGATTACTGTCAGCATGAGTGAAAGATGATCTGTGAATGACACTGGTGTAAAAGAGGGTGTAGTTGCATTCATAGCTGAAAACACCAAAGGAAGAAGGAAGCAGGTGTATGGCTATTTAGCAAATGTAACATCTGGCAGTTGAAGGTGTGTGTGGAAAACTAGTTTCATTTTCACACCACAAGGGAATTTAATCATGAACTTCTGGTGATTAATTGCTATTTTTATTGTATATATATTCCCTCACTATATATTATACATTGGAATCATACAGTTACTGTAATTGCATTTGAATTATTTACAGTAATTATAAATAATTGCACTAATGTAACATCAAGTAGAAGATAAACACCCAAGGGCGATATGAGGAATCAAGAACCCATACACTCTTCAGATGAGCAAGGAGGAGAGTTTAGTGCAACAGGGAGGTAACTGGGCAAAGGGAAAGTATTCCTTTTGAAGTTGCTTACATGCTGCAGCATCTTAATTGCTAATGGCTTCTTCTATCACCTTCACTGACAAACAGGGAGGCACTTCTCTGTCCTGTTACACACCTGGGTAACTGAAGCCTGGAGTAGCTCTGTGTGGTCTCAGGTGATATAATTAATGTCTTTAGTTGAGCCAAGATACTTGGGATAGGTCTCCAGAGTTTCCATTACAAATACAAACCTTTTTTTTTAAGAGTCTAAAAGAGTTCTTTTAAAGAGTTTAAGAAGCTGTAACATGAGTCTTGCATTATAAAGACATACAAGTTTCTCTTGTTCCTTTGCAGGTTTCTTTTGTTCATTAGTTGGATATTTATTCCTTATATATATATTTTTGATCTATAGATAGATTTTTGCTGGTGGTTCTTTCCTTCATTTTTCCACACATTTCATTATAAAAGCTGGCGGGGGGGAGGAAAGCTGAAAAATAAACCACATATTGACTTAATTAATTTGGACTTGAGCATGCCATTCAACTGGAAATCCATGTGTTAAAGAAGGAATATTATTCCAGTCTGGTCTGTTTTGGAGGTGTACTCTTCTCTGGAAGCTGGATACATGAGCCTTGTGCTGAAAGAGACTTCCTGCAGTCATTTAAGACTCTTGATCCTAGTAATGCTGAGGTAGTGGAGGAAGTCCAGGATTAAAAAAGTGAAAATACTTTAACAGTTGCGTCATGTGATTTACCAAGTCTATAATAGTACTTCAAAAAAGGACGAAGGGATGAGGACAGATTTGTTATTAAAAACAGAAATATTGGCTTGGACTGATTGCTGGTTGCCTAATCCAATTTTACTATTGGTATCTGCACTTGAGTTACTTCTGTATTGAGAAGTCTTGCCCTTGATCCCTGACCTCTGAACTCTACTGCTAAAGGCAACATGCAGTTTTGGCTTGGATAAAGTACAGGTCTGGAAGTTCTCTATTGCGGCTCTGTTCCAGTTTGCCCTCTCAAGATACCCAGGCTGTGCACTCCTTGCCCCAAAGTCTCTACCCTTCTCTGAGGATGATTTTTAAACAGCTCATGTTGTCACTATCAGTCAGTTTGGCCAGAGCTTGTTGAAATAATACAATGTAGAGAGGGATGGGTTTGCAGAGGTGGGAGGAACTGGCAAGGCTGATGAAAAGCAGAAGTGGGAATGGGGAGAGTAATAAAGGACAGATGAAAGACTTCCAAGATAATTTTGCAGTCTCAAGTCTGAATACTGAATGCTGAGGCCAGCTGTAGATTAATTCTGGTACTATGTAAAAATCTCTTGCTGACTGCTTAAGTCAATGTGGATCTGAGTTTGACCTGTAAGAGTGGAAGAGCAGCGTGGAATTTGAACGCCTCTTGCACTGCTTCCTGACAGGACAGCTCATCTCCTGTTTCATCATGCAGTTGGCTAGCTGAGTGGCAAAGCTGTAGCCCAGAGTACTTCCCTAGCCACCAGCCATGAGATAGTGCTCATGGCCGTGACTTTCTCGTGAGGGGAGGCCCAGTGGGTGGCTGATGTGGGCCATAGAGAGCATCTCTTGTGTGCTGAGGCAAAGGAGCTTGTGTCTTCAGTGCCTCTGTGCAAACAGGAAATAGCTTCTGGTTTATCCAAGTCCAGGGCAACCACAGCTTTGGTGAGGAGGATGCTCCTTGCCCCCAGCACTCTTTTTGACTGACAGGTGGGCTCTTCCACTGCAGTTCTCACCAGCACACAGCAAGACAGGGCTGTGTCTCTGGAGTGCTGTGGTGAGGATACCCACAGGTGCTAAAAGTACCTTGTGATTCTTTTCATTGCATGTGATCCTGCAACAAGGTCATGCTTCAGTGTGCAGAGACCTAAATGATCTTTTGAACCAGGAATGTTCTGAGTCATGACCAGTACTGTACCAAGTAATCCTGTGTGCATAGCTGTGGTAACATATTGGAGTTGCAGCTGTCTGCTTCTCTTGGGTATTTTTCTGCTTTGTTTGCCTTTTTTTGTTCAGTAAGGACCCTGCATGTCAATACTTTTAGTGTTAAAGAAGCGGGTGTTTGTGGTTTTTTTACAGTGTGTAGAGGAGGTTGTTTTGGTTTTTTCTGGCCTAAAATTATCCTGGAACTCTCATTACTGGGGAGGATTCTTAGAGCGCCTTTTGATTTCCATTTCTGTTGGCCATCTTAAAAAGCAAACTGCAGTGTTTAGGTTTTTGTCTCACAAATGACTGAGTTAAAATCCTGTTCAGGAATGTTTGTCCTTGGTGCATGTACATGAATGTTTGCCAAGTGGATATCATCCCACTGTTTTAGATAGATAGCGGGAACTTCACAATGAACACTTAACTTCGAAAAGGCTTTTTTGTGTGTGAATAGTATATGTTGTTCACCAGCCTTAAGATGATGTGTAGTCTGAGGAAAAGGTAATAATGTAATATTTACTTGACCACAAAGATAATTATGTTTAGTTTAGTATTAAAGCTATCTTTGTAAAATACGAAATGAGGCATCAGATCCTTTTAGAAGATTAGTTCGTTCTCATTGGCAAAAGTGTTTTTATTTTCTTGGCTAGAGCATGTGGGAATTGTGTGATTTCTTACAAGACACATTTTAGACAATCCAAACACTAACATTTTACCATCATGTATTTGCATGGTGATAGGAAGCAAGAGGCTACTTGGTTGCATTTGGCTTGAGTCTTGCTGGTTTTGATTGTTAGTTAAATATCACAGAAATAAAACCTACAAACTAAAAGCACAGCCCCTCTTGAAGAAGACTATTAGAGTTGAAAGCTCTGAAAAAGTTTACGCCTTTAAAAGCCATAAGCTTTTAAAGCATTAGTGACTACATTTCCAAACATTCCTAAAGCATATTGAGAAATTCTGGTTGGAAGGGTAACACTCTAGATAAAGATCATCAGGAGCCTGCTGTGCAGGTGGGGCAGTTAATTTCAATCAATGCAGGCAGGACTATGTAGCATTCTTTAAGAGTAGAATATACAGCACAGTGATTACTTTCAACTCATGACTGCTTGCTTTTGCAGTGAAATCTTCAAGGCTGCTTGTGATGGTGTGTTTTTAATGTATTTTTCCTATTTTACTTATGTATTTACCCCCACCCCCTTAAACCTTATAAATTGTCCTAATTCCCCCCTATGCTTGCCCCTACTTGGTTTATGCCAGGATTGTCCCTTCCCCTGAGCCTTCCCTATTAGGTAGTTCTCCTCCCTCCCTTCCAGTCCCTTCCCTGTCAATCCTTGTATCCCCATCCAGCTTCCCTGTCTATCTAAGTTAACCCCACCCATTTAGCTAGAAACTTCTATGTCTATTATGTTCTTCCTTAGATTCAGTTGGCTGCCAGGTTAAGTTCCCCTTCCTCTTTATCCCTCATTGATTATACTGTTAAGTATCCCTGGCTTTGGTTCCTACTTTAGCTTTCCCTCATTGGTTGCAAATGTATCTTTGCTTGGTTGCCACCCCTGTTTATAAATTGCTGCGTTGTCCGAGTTTGTGTCTTTCATCCCTGGACCCTCCGGGGTAATAAACGCCTTGGAATCCTATAGGAGAGGCCTCTCCCTAATCCTTCACCCCTGTCCTCGCCGTGGTACGCGGAGCGCGCAGCTCAGAGGCCGCACCCTGGGTTTGAACCGCGTCCTGCCCTTTCGTGGCTACCTGGGGAGGCCCACGCCTGCCGTGGTGCTGCAGTGGTAGGGCTGGCTGGGCTGGGCGTGGAGGCGGCACCGCGACAGCTGCTCCTTCCTAAAGAACATACATGGGAATATCGCCATAAAGATGGAGCTAGCTCTAAGGAAGGCATCAGTCAGTCAGCCATGCTGATTCCACCTGTGTCAAAACTTCTTGGTCACCATGATATGATACTCTCCAGAGACCACATATTTCATTGATAATGTTCCACCTCTGGCAGTTTCTTTTATTCTGGAAGTAATTTCATGAGAAGGGAGAGGGAGAAGAGAGACTTCTAAGCATTGGCGGATCCATGTATTGATGAAAGTCAAAGGGTGCAGACTCATAGAATCATTTTAATCTTGGAAGCTTTGTTGGTTTAGTTTCAGAGTATTCTTTACCAGGAGAGACCATAGTCACCAAAATTAGTCATTAGAGAAAGATCCAGGATTTTTATAATTCCTAAGTACACAGTCATTCTTTCCTTACTGCTGACTCTATTGCAGGGCATCTGTAAATCTGTAGAACAAACCTGGACTTGTTATTAAAACCTGTAGGCGGTATATTTGGGTGTGAGAGGAAAGGCTGATTTCACATTGGTTATTAACTAGAATTTTTGATGATAGTCCAGGCTATTTTGAAAATGAAACTAATAAGAAAACAACTTTCAGCAATTACATGATAGTTTGGGGTTTTTTTATGTTAATAGTGAATTATAGTAGACCTTATTATTTTTTTTTCCTGAGCATTTTAGAAATAGAAGAAATGAAATGGTCATCATGTATGGAGTAGTTGGATTTCTGTCTTTGTTGACTGAGGGAGCCCTTGGAGTGGCCTTCTCAGTGCTTTGCGTGGTAAAACCAATGGCCAAGCGTGTGTTCATCATGCACTTTAACTAATTTGTGTTGGACTCGTGTATTAGGTAGAAAATTACATGTATGAAATGTCTCCTTATTCCAGGAAAAACATTGACGGTTGATGCACCTGATGGACACAGAGCTCACTTTTCTCAACCAACCACCCTTAACAAAGGACTTAGCAAGTCTATGGGATTTCTGTCCATTAGAGGAATACGAGATGAGGAAGAGTTTTTCCAGGGCATTTCTGCAGATTACAGTTCGGGTCAGGAAGATGTTTTCTGTCCTCATAGGTGTAAAACCAATGAGCTTGGAAAAAAAGGTCACCTTCACACAGATGTCCCTCCCAAACGGAAAATATGGGCTTCTTCCACAGATTTGCTTTCTACTACTGACAAAGCAGCTGAGAGGGACCATGCTGGAGGCTCTCACAGGCACAGCCATCAGTGTGAAACATTTACCGTACGGACTTCTACTACTGCCAGAAACAAGGAAGCAAGATACTCTGATGGGAGCATAGCGCTGGATGTCTTCGGACCACAAAAACTGGACCAAACACGCCACGTGCCTGAGACATCAACTTCTGCAGCAATATCAAGTGCCTTTGACAGGATAAGAGAGAGGCAGAAGAAGTTGCAGCTTCTGAGGGAAGCTATGAATGTAGAAGGTTAGTGAAGCTTTTTGATTTTCTCAGTATTCCAGTCGTCAAACAAAGATTTCTCCTTATGATAAGTTTGAGTGCTCTTGTAGCAGCTCTTGAAACAGCTGAGGTCTTTGCTGCATCTTTTTTTACATAAAGTGAAGTCATTAGAGCATCTGTGGCCAATGAAGATAAATGTGGTTGTCCAGATTGCTTACTCAGAGTAGTTGATCTCTAACCAGTATCAACCTCGTCAATTACAATTAGGAAAGAAAAAAGCTGGTAACAGCCTTTTGTCAAGTAATTTTCCTCGAAGGAAGATTCTTATCTCCAGCTATCAGATTTATGCCCCCAAGGAAAGGCAGAATTTCATCTCCAGATCTCTGGTTTTGTGCTGTATAACTCTGGACTTAAGCCCTTAAATGTGATTTTTTTGGGGGGCCTCGTGTTCAGATCTTCACTTCAGTGGGAATACTTCACACAAGTTCCATCAGTTCATTAAAAAAAATGCATGGAGGAAAAACAAGTCTTCATAATTGGTGTGGTGAAAGCTATAAAATGATAACTTTATTTGATGGCATCTAAATTATAACATCATAAACCTTGATGCAGAGCCTTCTAAGTGGAACTGCATGTTTTATTTGCTTTAGTTTTGTAGGCTGATTTTCAGGCACTGTGAGTTTGAGACAGTTGGATAGAATCTGAGAGCAGAGCTGAATCATGCTTGTGCTGGACCAGAAAGCATAACTTGGTTATCCAAACTGTATATGGAACAAGAGCTGTATGTACAGAGCTAGCTCAGGCATATACTCAGGTGCCCTCAAAGACTCATGAGTTAGCCTGTCTGTTGTGTGACAGAAGTAACTGTGAAAACACACCCTGCCTTGCCCTCCTTCTTCTGCCTGAGGTGTGAACACCTCTATATTAAGGAGAGATGATAAAACCTTTTGTCAAGGTTGAACTTCTGAAAATGCCTGCTCATGCCCTTTGTGGCCATCTTGGGAGATGCTTGTATTGCAATTAGCATGGGAAGCCAGTTCTTTCCCATGCATGTGAGCCTTTTGTTCCAGAAAGTAGGAATGTTACTGAAATTACATAGGCAGGTTAAAAAGCTGCTGTGATTTCTGTACAGCTGGAGTTCTCTTGTGCTATCAAACCAGCATCTTGTGATGAGGGTTATGTTATCATGTGAAGAAATGAACATAGATTAAACTAACACTGTGGAGATACCATTTTTTATCTCTATAGTAGTTTACTATCTGTTGTTATCTCCCAGGATGTCTGATGAGGTACAGGGAAGCTTGGTTGAATTTTGGTTTAAGAGTCTGAAATCAACAGGGTCCATCTCAAGTATATGAGTCAACTGGGATTGTTTGAGATAGGCAGCTGCCTGAGTTTAAGAGGAGGCCACTCCCAGCATTGGGAAAGCTCAATAGCCTTGTTGTTCAAGAGTGCAGTTTTGTGCCGGTTTGTGTTGCACAAGAGCAAAACCAAAAGCATGGCCAAACCCATTGATGAGCAATGGGTTTATCATCCTTATTCAAGCAGATTGGGAGATGGCAGAAAACAAAACATGCCCATGCTTTGCAAACTGAGATAGGTCAGATGTGTGAAACTAGTGGATTCATAAGGGGAGTGGGTGAAAGTGCAAAGTAAACTGGGGACTTGGCCTTTATAGTCACTGAGTATTAAGTAGTCACAAGAGTGACAAACATGTACAGGGAAAATTGAGGCAATAGCCAATGGCTTACTGCCCATCCATCTGAATTACTTGCAAGGAAAAAAGTAAAGACTTTCTCAGCAGGTATCTGGGTTTCATTGTTTCTTATTTTCAAGGAAGGTGTGTTTTGCTCTTAAAGGTGGGAGTGTGTTCTTTACTGTTATATTTTAGGCTCTCAATTGTTCAATTTCTTTGGTCAGTTAACTACTTGAAGAAAATCTTTTGGACCAGAAACTCGTTGTGAATGTGAGTTTTTAATGAGACAGTTTAAAAGAGTATTCTAGTGAGATGGATGATGAATGCTTTTTCACATAGGAGTTAATTGCTGTTATGTCTTACAGGACTTGAGAAGCCTGACTAGAAGTATCTATTCTGCCTTAGTGAGCAGATTCACAAAAGTCTTAATACATAAAGTCTGCTAGACTGTTAAGGCTTCTTTCCCTTTTCCTTTTCTTGTTCCATATGTTTTACTATTCCTCATCTTACATTTTTTTCCAACAGACAACGTCCCTTGAGATCTTTCCTAAAAAGTCTATTGCCAGTTTCATCTGTCAAAGAAATGAAAAAGACAGTCTTGAATTTTTGTACATTACTGTTGTATGTTTTTTGAAGTACTTAGTGGGTAGACAGATATTTCCTCATCCAACACTGTCAAGTATCAAGTGTGTGTGGACTTACTCTTCTAACCAGCGTAGCTGAGAGGTATGAGTGAAAAATGGAGGAGAATAACTTCAAAAGTTCATGCAGTTTGGAATAAGGATTCAGTTCAGTTTGCAGGAGGTGGAAGGGGAGAGGAGTCACGGAAGACAGAGTTATTGTTAAGGTAGCAGAGGAGGCACAATCTGCCTTCTCTTTGGTAGTCTGGGGATATTTTCAGTTCAGTTGAGCCCAGCTAAGCCTGTGTAAATTGTATTAAGCCTTTGATTTTAGCTGTATATATTGTTTTTCCATTTTTGAATTGTGAAGTGACATTGGACTCTCTGTGAGTTGAACTTGGTGAGATAAAACTTCCCTCCTCAAACTACAAAGGATTTAAGTGGCTTATTTTTCTTTAACTTACTTTGGGTTAAACTGGAAAACTTTTCTGTTATTCACAAAACCTTAAAGAGCTGACTGCCTTGGAAAAAGAACATGTCCTTATGCACAGGCTCTGGTTTGCCAAGCTTTCACTCAGAACAGATTTTTACAATCTAAATTATACACTCATGAAAAGCAGAGTTTATAGTGGAAAGAATGACAGAGCTTTAATTACAGCTGTGCTGTAATACTTTGTAGTGAGCTGCAGACTATCTAAAGTGCGCTATAATATACTGTTAGAACATCTCAGATTTAGCCTCACAAGGCTTCCAAGGACCGTGTCCTTGTGACTGCCTTGCTTCTGAATTTGCTGGTTATGTTAATCTGCTGTACAGTTTCAGAGTTGAGGTTGATTGAAGATGATTGCTCATCTTCATACTGAAGATGATTGTTTATGATTAGGTGTCATTTAGCCAGATGGGGGCAAGGGCAAGAGTCTACTATTAGACTTACAGTATAGCCAATTCTGATCACTAACAAGAGACTCCAAAATAATGTGTTAATTTTACCAAGAGAGTAAGTTCTTCATCTTTGTCCTTTTGTTCATGCCCTTTTGTTATGGAGGTTTTGTGACCTTAGAATTTATTAGAGTTATGAAGTTTTTGGATGTTAAACCCAAACATCTTACCTGTCCCAGTGAGCAGGTTTTGTTTTTGTTCTTTTGAAACTTGGAAATTGTTGCCTGGCACCTGCTGATAGTGTCCCATTTCTTTCAGAGGGAAAATAATATTCTTTCACATTTTGCAAGCTTGCATTGCAACTGAAGAGTGTGACGGTGTCATCTGTTCTCCCGTACTCAGGTTTTTTTGCCTTCTCTCACACCAAACTGATTGTATCTCCTGACACTTGTGAAGTGTACACACGCTCAAATTTTCCTATCCTAGGCCTGCCTTCAAATGGCTCAGTAGCAAGGCACAAGGCTGTGAGACAGTAATGGTAGCCTTGTCTGAACTTCTCCTTTTGTTTAGGCAGCTCCTCCCCCCACTCTTTGTTTTGAATGTATGCATAATTCAAAGTGAAAGGGTGTATGTGTTACTTGAGTGAATGAGTGTCCTTTTTAAATTTTTTTTTAAATGCAGTGTTGTTTATGAGGATGTTTTAAGTGAGATGCATGAGGGACCATAAAGCTTGCCCATGTCCTTGTGGAATACAGGAGAACAAAACCAGTTAGGAGAGTAATAATATAGCTGGCTGTGGGTTGAAATAGCAGACAGAGCAAAAAAAGATGGGAGGATACTGAAAAAGTTGATCTTGCTGAAGCTCTGGAATGCTGAAACCAGGGGTTGGGGATATGGAGGTGGTTTGGGAATATTCTCAAGCCTTTGTTAAATGTTTTTGCAGTTGGGAACCATGTGCATTCCAGACCCACAAGTTGTGTTTATTCCTCTCTCTTTCTACCTTTATTTTTTTTCCAACAGAAAACCCAGATTATTAAGTTCTCAGATTTTATGATTTTTGTCCAGTTATTGCTCTTGCTTTGTAGAGTCAGCAGGAAGAGGCAGTAATATTCTGTGTTTCTAGACAAAAGTCTTTTCCTCCTAGGTCTTCTTCCATGTGTTTATCTCATGAAACTGTTCTCATTAGCTACCTTGAAGATTCATTTGAACCCCATTTATAAAATTTCCATGTTAGGACAGCTTGTGTTTTGCTAGGAAGGTTGCAGTTAAAGGTTACAGTTAGGGATAGTGTAAATGCCTGGATTTTAGATGCACTCTTAGTTTGAAGGTGCATTTTTGAATAAGGGAAGATTTCTGCAGGTAGTCAGGCACCTGTTGGTAGCAAATTTATCCCAGTAGAAGAAGACCCAGAGGTTTGAATTTGTGAGCTTCTGTAGAAGTGGGTTAAATGGGAGATTGTATTTAGGGGGAAAGAGTTTATAGTTGCTTTACAAACATAGTACTGTGAATTCACTGAAGTGGTCATACTTCCTTTTTCTCTTGAATTCTGTGTTCTGAGTTTCTGAGTTCACTGTGGGCTGTTGGAGTCATGCACAATGGCACACCTGTTTGCATGTGAAAGCAAAGGAAGGGGCAGTTTACCCATGTCTCTGTGGTGCTGCAGTGTCATTTAAAGTCATTTGTGGCAAAATAGATTCTCATGTGGTTGGTCTGTCCAGTAGAACAATATTCAGAAATAATTCTAATGAATCTGAGAGGTAGGAAAATGGATGATGCTATTTTGGTTAGAGAAGGCCAGCTGTTGATTTTACTGAGACAAGAAATGCTGGCTTTTCAAGGAAGAAGATATTTGTGGGATATCTGTAAAATACAAGTACTATGGCAGCAGCAACTACTACTTTGTGCTGAGTGTCACAGCTTAACATTATGTAGTAAACCAGCTCTTAAAATTGCATAATTGCACAGCAGAGTGGCATCTGCTTTATCTCATCTGTCGAGCTTTCAGCAGCTCACATGATCTGAGATTGTCAATTTTTGGTCAATACATTACATTCTCAGCTGGATAAAACATTTAAATTAAAACAGGCAAACAACTTTGCTAGACAAACTCTCAGTCTGGGCATGTGTTAATTTACATACCTTATCCCAGGTGGCATGATCCAGATCCAGAAAACAAGGGTGTCTTTCTAAATACTCTTGAGTTCCTTGAGGACTAATACTTTAAATACTCTTGAGGACTCTTGAGTTCCTACCAGACTCTAGTGTTATTGTTAATCTCTCTGTTTTCCTTTCCAGTTTAGCACTAGAGATGTGTGTTCTCTGTAGTTTTCCAAAGCTACATTTTTCTACATTAAATTTTCTACATCAAATTACATCTAATTTGAGGTAGATTAGATCCTGCCAGGCCCTCTGCGTCAGATGGGGCTCGACAGGGGTTTGCCTGGATGGCTGGCATGTGCAATGTAGTGATTTCATGTAGAATGTGAGAGGTGGAAGTCTTGCAAGTTAAAATGAGCTGCTCCTCTGGAAGTCTGAACAGGATAATTTCCTTTGTCAGTTGTTGGATGTGAATCCTTACCAGGAATTTGAACTGGATCTCCATGTCCTTCCTGTTAAACCTATACTGGCTTGCTTAAGATAGTTCAAGTTTTCTTAGATGAAAAGAGGAAAAGCAAATACGAATCAAATTTATTGATTTAACTCATGGGAAAGAAACGATTCCCAGCTTCTCCTGAAGGACAGTTGATGTGTTTTAAGTGGTATTATAGTACCACTCTCCTGTAATAGACACCCACCAGTAAACTTCAAAGGGCAAACAAGAGCTCTCTCCCTGTCATGAAACTGTTGGTTTAAGTCTGCTGCCAGAAATAATTCTGTAATGATGTGTATTTGAAAACCTGAGTATCTGATGTGACTCGTGTTCAGGATAATGAAATTCCAAGCTGAATGTGGTTCTCTGATTTCTGTTGAAGTTGGCTGAGGTGAGGCTCTCTGTAAGTGACTTGTCTGGGCTTGCAGCTCTCGCCTTGCGTAAATAGCATGTGTGCTATTTATTTTATAATAGTGTTTTGTTATTTTGTGCTGCATGATGTGCCTGGGAGGTTGCGCTCTGCTGGTTTTGATAGGGAACTTGAAAAAGCACCATTGCAGCACTAAGCAGCACGAAGACAGACTCTCCAACTTGTGATCATCTACCTTTGCATCATGGAGCTACCACATGCTTATTTCGCTTATTAGTTCAAGTTTTATATATTTATTTTAGTTACAGACTCTTGAAACATGCTTAAACTCATGGGCATTTTTCTATCAAGGTATAAAATCATTCAAAGTGTTCTGGTGAAAAGACTGTAATCTAAACAGTGAAGTGTTAAGGAGGGTAACTGATAAAATTATTTTTGCTACAGCGTGCTTGGTGTTTATAGAAGTTAAATCAGTTCTGAAGTCTCTCTTCAGTCACCAAAATTTTTTAAAAAAACAAACCACAAAACCCAAGATGTGGTTGCTCTCAGTTCTTCTGTAGAAAGAACAGAGAACTTTTCCAGGCTTGGCCTGGGAAACTTAGAGGAAAGAATTATAAACTATATCATTATCTCGCCTTGCACCTGTTTTACAATAGGTGTCCTTCAAAGTGGTTCACCAATCATGTGTGGGGTGTTTTTTCTCTAGCTAGCGAGTCTGATGATAAAAGGCTCACTGATTTTCTACTTAGGGGGCTCTTCATATAATAAAGCTCGTTCTCTTGCCTTCTGAACCATGGAGTTTCATTCTGTTCCTGGCTTGACAGTGATAGATGGCTTCCTCCTCATACAACAAATGGTGACCCCTTTATAACACAAGAAACTAAGACAACAAACCAAGGCCATTCAGAATTCCCAGGGAAAAATGTAAATATGGGAGATAAGTTGTTTTATTGTAGTCTTTAGCTTTTGTTGTCATTTTTCAGCTCCTTCCCAGCCAGACAGACTAGAAATTTGTCCTTACTTTTGAAGCTTCTGTATGAAAAGCTAAACTTAAATTTGAATCCAGAACTGGGACTTTGTGACCTTTGGAAGCCAATTCTTAATTAGAAGCTTAGCTTGGAAATGATCCAAGTGCCGTCTTTGAAGTTAAATTCTAATATGATACATTAGAATTGAGGAGAACTTGATGGAGGAGAAGAGAGAGCATGAATTACTTGGATGACTATGCGAGCATTATAGATAGAATATTCACAATATTTACGTTATTATTGAGTATTTGCAGTTCTGCAGTGCATATTCTGTCTGTGCCCCAGGAAGGAAGGCACTTGGTTAGGAGAGGGCACAGTGCTGGGCGGATGTGTAGGGGGTGTACACAGAATTTTGTGTAGGCTAGCAGAGAACTTGAAGAAAGATGCTCCAGCAGCAAACAGTTCCATATCGGTATGTATTTTCTCTAAACTGAGCAAAATGGATCTAAATCTAGAGGATTTACATGAAATTTCTGGATGTAGCTTCTTAACTGCCTTTAAACTTTGCCTGATAGTCATAAACTTAGCCTGATGATCCAGCAGATGAGAAGAATACCTTTGCTTGTGTTCTTAGCTTGTGTGATCTTGATTAGGGAGAAGGATGTGGCAAGAGAGGAGTGTGGTCCTGTCTCCACAAGCTCTACTTGTGAATAGGTTTGAGCCTTGTTGGGCCTTATGTGGGGGTCTGTGACAACATTGAGATAACCGGTGTGTGGAAATCTTGCTTTTTTGTTTCTTGGTTCATGGACGTCTTGGCCTACAGCGTGGCACCAGCTACTGCTAAGGATGAGTCAGGAGGAGTCAAACACCCTGCAGAGTCCCATAGCATGCCACCACCTACAGACACTTGTTTCGTGGTTTAACTGCATATTTCTGTTTTACCACAGGTTTGGTTTTTTCAAAATTTAATGTCTCAAAGAACTAGAATGGAGCCATAATTTGTGTGCAATTTGAGAAGCCCTGGCTGCTGACTAAGTGGAAAAAAATAAGTCTGTTTAAAATGTCACATCATATTTTGTTGTTCCCTCTCCATCATCTTGCTTCAAAGTCAGTTCAGCAGACTTGAAAAACCTACAGCTAATAAAACTACTGGGAAACAAGAGGTCTGGTTTTAGTTAAACATTTCAGTACTGTAGCTCCAATGTCGTGTGTGGATTGATGCCTCACTAAGGGCTGGGAGCATTTTAAAAACACATCTCCAAAAGCTATCCACTGAATTTGGTTTTTATTTCCTATGGTAGGCAAGTAATTGCTAGACTGGGAGCAGATTTCTTTGTTGTAAAATCCACAACGTTGAAAGTAGCCATTGTGAAAGACTGAAGCAACCTCACTGCTCCCACACAGCCCCAGTGGCTTCTTTTCATCTTGCTATAGGTCCATAGTGCTCCTTTCTGAGAGTAGTGTAAAATGTTCTTTGGATTAATCGGGTTTTATGCTGCTAAACTGGGATGGGCTGGTGAGAGCTGTTGGTTTGCAGCTTTCCTTACTTTCCCAGTAAGGATTTCCTACACAGCCCAAGTGAGCTGGGTACAAATGGGGGAAATACTGGCTTTTAAGAGGAAGGTTTTGGAAACAGTCCAAAGTGAACATGAGCTAGTCTTTAGTTCTTGGAGTACTGCATTATCTTACTTCTTTTCATGCTTGTTTCCTATTTGGAATTTTTCCTACTTCTGTAGGAAGTCTATATGTAGTAGTGCTGTTGACTAACTTGTCATCTGATCTAATAGAAGTTATGCAGCAGGTTTATTGTTCCCTCTGAATTTTTCACCAGACGTTTTGTTTTTTGGACATGGAAAGTTGGAACTTCGGGTTTCCTTGTTGCAGCCTGCAGAAATATCTGCTCATATGCTCCCTATTTTGTATCCTTGGATTACATATTCCTTCTGTAGTGACTGGCACTTGTTTTCACAGCAGTTACATGTGTTTTTTCTATATCACTGCTTTTGTTTTCAAAAACATTAACTACAGTCATACCAGAAACAGCCTTCTGCAAAAAAGGACACCTGAGGCTTTTTGTCTTGCTTTGACAGTGAAGCATCGATATTCCCAAGATGTAGAGACTCTTTTTTTTGTGTATGTGTTCTGCTTTTATGCACATTTGGTGTGTGGCTGTTGGCTTGTGCTTAGGAAAGTTCTGGGAGATGGTTGCAAATGGCAAGTACATACCCCCTTCTGTGGAGTCCTGTGCTGCAGTATGTTATTTACGTAATCCCCTGAGAGTGGGAACTGAGACTGCTGTATTGATGTCTCATCACATCAGTTTAGCTGTTCTGGTTAATTAAATGTCCCCTAGGGGCTTACTAATTGATTGTTAATCATATTTTGGGGATGTCAGAGATGAGCTGAGGTTTAGTTTTCCAGTGCTTGCCTTATCTTTGTGGTTATTTTTCTTTTTACGTCGTAAAGGAACCAGGGACTGAGTTCTGGTAATTGCTTTTTACATGCAAGAGGTGCACTCCATATGTTTGCACCTGGTTTGTTTGGAGGAGAGATCTGTTTTTTTCTTGGGTCTCAATGGGTTTTTTTAAATACCAGTTTTAACTTAGAAGTGATGTTGAGGGAAGTTCAGAGGAGGCAGCTGTATTCAAATAGTCAAGAAGGGCCAGGCTGACCACAGAACCCTCAGGCCTTGGGAACAGAATAGGGCTGCACAGCATCCCCTGGGTGTTTGCTTTTAGACTCCATAGCCACAGACATTTTTAAATGGTTTGAAAATATTTTTTAAATTTCAAGTGTTTGTGTTTGATTTTTACATTATGACTGTTGCTTTCTACTTCTGATACCTTGATTTAAACTTTCAGAGCCTTTGAGAAGGTACAAATCTTATCACAGTGATGTTTATAGTACTTCGAGTGAAAGTCCATCTGTAATTTCTTCAGAACCAGATTTCAGGCAAGGTAAGACTATGTTTAAAAACCAACCAACCAACCAAAAACCTGAAGAAACAAAAAAACTAAAGAAAAAAGTTCAATATGAAAACCAGACCCCAAAAGCCTTTAGTAGGAGTCTTGATAATTGTTCTGATACAAAGTTGTAAGATGATGAAATTACAACACCTTGTACAGATCAGCATAATATGCAGTCTGTTCAGAAATGAGTTTGACATTTAGTACTCTGGGAGGGAACTTGGTAGGAAAAGCTGGAAGTAGTTAACTTTTTACTAGAAGTGTTCTTTTTTAAATAACATGCTGCAAAAAAATGACGGAGTTGTTGTTAGTGCACAGTAACAGTGAATTACAAAAGCTTTATCTGGGACCTCTATGGTATAATTATATCAGTGGGTTTTACTATGAGGGTTAAGTGGTTTATAATTTATATGCCAAGGATTCCATTGTAATGCAAAAGTACTACATAGTACAGGCTGTTAATAAGATAAATTTATGTAGTTTCTATTAAATCAATTGCTTGAACAAGCAGGAGATGATACAAAGGATTGCTTGCTGATGTATGGCAGGAAGAATCATCTTTGCAGAACCATTATAAAAAAATGGAGACAGATCATTTGGTGAAAATTAGGAAAGAAAACACTAGTTAGGAAGCTGGAGTATAGCTGCACTATATGTATTCTGTATGCACAGAATTCCAGCCCAACCTTCATGTACTTACTGCTATCTCAACCTTCTTTGTCACTGTCTGTCCTTGTACTTAGTGAGCCAGAAGCGTGAGGAGCAGTAACAAATACTGAGGCTCCTGTAATTTCCCTTTGCTTACTTGCAATTTGGAACAGACTGTTTGTGTTCCAGTCCAAAGTCAACAACTCCTAAGTTTGTACAGGCGAGACAGAGCTGCCTTCTGCTGCCTTCTAGTAATAGTATATCTGGGCTCAGTGAAATGACTGTCAAAAAGAACTATTTCTAAATCAATGTGACTTTAGTGTATTCTGTAAGAGCTCTCCTGCCAGCTCTGCTTGCTGAGGGTACAGTAAGAGGGGGAAGTGAAGTACTGTGCAAAATCAAGCTCGAAGTGTAGCCTCTCAGGTGCTGCTGCAGGAAGATCTCCCAGCAAAAGCTGTAATTTTACAAAGAGAATCACAAGTTTATATATTGCCAAAAGGCAAAAAAACCTGTAAATTACAATGAGGAGTCAGATTCCAGGGATAATGATTAGATATTCAGATACTGCTTTCTTAACTCCTTTCTTTGTGTACTGGATGCATAGTTAACTGGCTGTTCCCTTTCTGGTCTGGAGTAGTTTTCTATGATGTCTCTGCCGTGTTTTCTCAACTCATGGCTGACAAAAAAGATGTGTTACCTTGGGAAAGTGTCTATGCAATTGTGGGGGGTTTTGTTGTGATTTCTTTTAGGCCTTCCTTAGTATTCTTCAAAGGACTAGCTATTTTTGTTGGGGTAAAACTGTGAGATAGGTCTGAAAAATGAAATTAACTTCATAATGTTAATTTGTTTGATAACTGCCATGCCATTGTACAGAACGCATAAATTTGATTCCTTCTGAGTAATCTCATATGACTGATAAATCCTTGAGTTTTAGATGGGATTACTCTGTGTGATTTGTTACCCAGTCAGGTATTAATTTGTCTTTTGGTTTGCTAGTGAGAAGAAATGAAGCTTTCAAGAGAGATGATGCCAGTGGTGTGTTATCAGGTGCTGATGATATCTCCACATCAAGTCAAGCTAATTCTCAGAGAACAAGGTAAACCCTTTGAAAACAATGTCTTAGAGTGCTTTATCAATGAATGTATTCTAAATCTGCAAGTGAAGTTTTTCACTCCCATCTCTGCTTCTGGTTAAGATTTTTTTAAAAAGGCATGTAACACTTGAATGAAAATAGCATTTCAGAATTATATATTGCATTCTGAAATAAAAGTCTCATGATGTACTGTAGAGTAGTGCATCTACAGTAGAAGATGTAGTGTAGAGGTAAGTTGGGTATCCACATTCAGTTCCCATGTTTAATGGAGGCTGGGTTGAACTCAGGTTGTTATAACTGCCAGAAGCTCAGGGGCTACATTCTGCTTGGAAATACTTAATTATTTTTTAATTGTACTTTTCCAAAATAAAGTTTTTGAAGTTACTGATATTAATACAGATTTATTTCAGATTTATTTATGGGGTTTTTTTTTCATTTAATAAGGAAATGGCAGCATGCTTGTTTCCTTGAAATAAGTCAAAAGCCATACATTTAGTTTGGTTGTTTTAGCAAAATCTTCGTTCATGTTTTTGTGTTTGGATTAATTTTTTTTAATACCTCAGCACTTACTAAGTAGGCCAATTCAGTAACAGTTTATGCTTTTTGAAAATTACTTTGCTGTGCAATGTATTCAAATATTGCACCTGTGTGAGTGTCATTTTTCCAAATACCATTCATCAATACAGCTTTCAAAAGTAGGTTCTTCGAAACTTTGAACATCACATTAATACAGCAGAAGCATATCTTGCCATGCCTGTTATGTCTTGAGAATGGTTCCACTCTAAAGGTTTGAAAATTTTTATTGATATTGACCTTTTGGATTTAAAAGTTTCTTCTGGTCTTTGCCAGATGCCTAATCACCTTGGAATATTTTATCAAAATGATGCAGATCATTTTTCTAGCAAGGGATAAAAAATAAAGGCACATCTTCCTTCCCCTCTTCCCTCATCACATCACAGCTACAAAGCCTTCTCTTCGCAGCTTTTTGCTTTGTATGCTGTAGATCAGGAGAAATATTGCTGCTGTACTCAATATTCTAGGATATTTATATGTTTTTGGCATATGTTGGAGGGGAATCCTGCTCTATCCTATTAAAGAAATCTGGAACTGCGTGAAGATTGGGCTTCTGCTGGGTGATGTGACACTGCTGGTGAATGTGTCCTCCATGTTCACTTAAAGCAAAGGGTGATGTTGGTAAATAGGCCTTAGAGCCATGCTCTGAACATGGAGATGAAAATAAGTGTGTCTGCTTCTTGCACTATATTGTGTGCCAAAAATGGATCTGGGTAAGGCAAGGTCTCAAAATGAGCCGTGTCTCAGCGCAGGTGAGCACAAGAAGAGTTCCTTGGAGGCCGTGCAGCTTTTGGTTACCTAGTTTGATGAATGGATTTCCTTACTACCTGCACTTCACCTGAGAAATACAGAGTCATTTAAAAACCTATATATTGGCATTTCTGGCAGGAAGAAGTATTTAGGTGCAGCTTAACTGAGTCCACACAGTTTTTTTTTGTCAGGAATACGGTATCTGTGTAATGCTGTATGTGTTAGTGGTGTCCATGCAGTCGTGGGAATCCAGCCTGTCTTCACATAACATGTGCTTTTATGGCAGACTTCTGAGGGTTACTGGTTTATATTCCATGTAACCTTGTTCAAGAACTGTACATCTTTACTTTGTGTTTCATGCTATCTTAGCACCACATTAAAATGGCAAATCAGATTATTGACACTGTATGTACAGAAACAATATGTAGCTTTCTTAACTTATTTGCCATTCTTTGGTGGTTTTTTTGGTTTTTTTTTTTGTTTGTTTGTTTGTTTTGGAGTTTTTTGGGTTTCTTTTGTTTTGTTTTTTGGTGAAAACTGCTAAGTCAACCTTCATTCTGCTTTGCCTTGACCCCAGGAAATTGCCCATTCAGCACCGTAATTATGCTTCCAAATAAGCCAGCAGTAATTTGCGGATGCTGATAGAGAACTTTTGTTTCTGTTTACAAAGTATTTCAGAAACAGAAAGTAGTAGTATGTGGTAAATGAGTCACATTGTAAATGAGTCATTGTTGTAAATGGATCGGGCCTATTGTGCAAGTGAAAATCCTGAGGTAAAGCAGTACATAGTTTCTCAGGGTTTGTTTCACATTATTTTATATTAGTCTGTTAAGACTGGTGCCTTTAATGGATGTAATTTGTATATATGTGAAATCTAGAAGGAAAATAAGTTTTGCAAGCACAGCATAGACTTACCTGTTGTACTTAAGAACAGAATGAATTTTACATGTATATAACTATACTGTATTTTGCAATTTTTTTTTGTCTCCTTGTCCTTGACCTTCACCCTGATACCACTGCACTTGCACAAAAATGTCATGGTAGGGTACCACAGGTAGTTATTTACTGATTTTCATAATTGTTCACCTAGTTTTATAGGTGAACTAGTTTGGGTTTTTTTCTTAATCCAGCTACCAGACAGTACGTATATCCAAGATGAAAAAATAAGTCTGCCAGCTAGTTTTACTAGCTTTTTTTGCAGACCTGCTGAGAAACAGGACAGCAGCCACAACCAGAATTCAGTGCAGTAGTATTACTTAGATTATACCGCCATTAATAATACGAACTGAAGAGAAAACAGTGTGCTCTCTGTCTTACTACAGCAGCTCGTAAAAGATTCCAGTGCTAACAAGTGTAAAAGGAATTCCATCCAAGAAGGTTAAATGGGGAATTTCTAAGAAAATAACTTAATATTTTTATCCAGGACATTGCATGTTGCTGCTTTAAAATGTCCTGTGTTGCAACACATCATGGCTTTATAACTTCAGAAAGCTCAGGTATCAAAGTAAAACTGGTGATAACAAGTAGTTGCATGGAGCAGAATCTCAGAGTTTACATGCTTTGGCTGGCCATTTGATTCCATGGTTTGGGGAAGTATATGCAACTTAATCCATTACTTAAATTCCATCAGCAATAGGGAGCATGTTTCGGTGTCTCTTGTATTCAAGAGATACCATCAGTACTTCAGTACATATTAATTTTACTGCTCCTGTGGCATGTTCTTAGAGCCAGTCTGTTTAATTATCTGCAGAATTATCCTGATAAAATTGAGTAAATCAAATAGAAGGATTTGGCTTTGAGGGGGGCTTTTTTTGAAAGAAGCAGCAAAGCTGTTCAGGGTTATCAGAAGGTGCAGCTTGTGATGTTTGGGTAGGCTGCCTGATGTTAAATTAGCAGAAGCCATAGACATTCAGTATTACCCTTCTCGTGGTCTGTGACTGTTGTTATCCTTTAAGCTTCTTGGAATGCATTCCTTGCAGGATGGCTTGTGTCTTGTTTCCTCTCTGCTTCTTGTATTCCTTGTGTTTTTCCTTTTTTACTTTTGTTTTCTTTTTCTTCCTTTACTATTTCTTCCTTTTTCTCTCTAGGAGCAGCAGCTGACATGGATCTCTTCCTTCTGTTGCCTTTCCCTTCCATTAGATTTCATTTTCATATCCTTCCTGCCTTACCAAAAGGCATCCGTCTTTCTCAGTCTATTCCTGACCTTCCCACTGCACTAATCATTAGGGAATGCCTACCTGCTTCCCTTCTTCCAACTTCCTTCTCTGATCCAATACCTGCTAATTTCTTGGTAAGTACACCAGGTGAAGAGAGAATTCACTTCTTTTTTTTTTTGAGGCTACTATCTGCAGGTTAATAAGCAGCTGTGAGACTCTGGTTTGCAGTCAGACACTGATGAAAATGCAGAGTACCAGCCAAGTACTTGTCTGATGAAGCACCACACAAAACACACTTCTGTGATGCTATCTGTTAGGAATGTAATTTAGACTCTTCTTTTTTTTTTCTTCTTTTTTTTTTTCTTCTAGTAATAACACGTGCATATTTAGAACTTCACGAATGAGCTCTCCTTCCTGTGCATTTCAACAGTATTTCCTTTCCTATGAGAGAGATGTATTCCTTCTCTTGGAACCTAAAGACTGAATCATGTTGCTCCCCATGAAAACTGGCAGTCTGACCAATCCAGAATTAATTTTACTGACCCAGGATGCTGAAACATGCAGATTTATGTTTGGTGATAGTGCTTATGTACTAAGATGGGAAAATTTTTGAAACTTTAGGTTTTTGAGCTTCCTCCATGGGCACCCCATACCTACCCCAGTTTTCAGAGAAATTAATACGTGTGAACAGAGATGATTAAACCAACCTAATGATAAAAACTTCTCATTGCTCCTGTTGCGCAGGGCTGTATGTTTTTAAAAAGACATTTTTCTGCAGTAGGTGTTTTCACAGTAGCAAGTTTTTAGACAGAGCCAGTTGCAACATGTCTTTTTCAAATGTCTTTGATAATTCATAGATATTTATGTTCAGAAAGTGTTTGTTTTTGTTTTATTTCAGAGCCTATCCTTATACCTTGATCTGAAGGGTGCTTGTGGGTGTATTTAACTTAGGGTTTTGTCAATATTCCCATATACGTGGATCTTAACAAGTTTCCTCATGGTGAAAAGCTAAGCATGTGCACATGTGTTGGCAGGTCTGAGGCCTTTCCTCACTTCCTTGTCCTTTTAGGTGCATGTTATTCAGTCTTTTGTAGAAAAAAAACAGAGGAGGGAGAAGGGAAAAAAATACCATGAAAGCCCTGCACAGGGGAAAGGATAATGGGCTTATTACATTAGTACATTTGTTCCATAACTACTCTGTATCTTCCCTGAAATTCCCTTTGAGGAACTTCAGCATTGTTCTCTTCTTACATATAAATCTTCTTATTTTTAAGGCTGGTTTTGTATGCTAACCAATGATACTTCAGTATTAAAAGTATTGGTATTAGTTAGTAATGTTGTAAAAAGATTAAAATAAAACTTGAACTCACATCCACAGTTTAGCATAGACAAGTGTACTGTCTTGGACAGGTGCATTTGTCTCTTATTTTATTAACAGATTTGTCACTCATCAAACATATCTTTAGGTTCTCCTAGGAAGTAGGTGTATAAATTTAATGTATTTTTAAAAAGTCTATTTATTACCTTACTACGAAGGACCCTGTGTCACTCAGTGCGGGATTACTCTATATTTATGTATATTTCTAAACCTGACTGCAAGGATACACAGGCTTCTAAACATTTTCTTTGCTTATTCATGTTTTTCATTACTCAGTTTGGGTGGTACGCTTAACACTCAGTTTAGAGTTGCCGAAAAATGGGCTTTTTTCATGAAGGCCACCTTAGTTTCCCCGGTCTCTGTTTAGCTCGGGGTTTGAAGGTGTTTTTCTGTAAGCATGGGACAGAGAGAAAGAGAGTGGAAGTTGGTTTTTTTTAGTTTGTTTTTTGGTTTTTTTTTAATACCTCCGTTGTTCACATTTCCTAACTAGCTATTTTATTTTTCAAATAAAAAATGGCCTTTGTTAACCCAAACAGGACATTAATTTCTTTCCTGATGTAAAGAATAAGACTGATAGGATGTTTGGGATCAGTACTTGCAGAAAAGAAATTGCAGATATGTTGCTGTGTTTTTTTGAAATACTGATGCATTTTTTTGTTTCTTTTTCTTATTTTTTACCTTTAGATTACAAATTTAAACTCTAATTTAGTCATTGGGGTGACTGTATATCAGCCAGGCCATTCTTGGGGATTAAAAAAAAAAGTAAGCAAACTATTTTCAGCAAAATAAGATTATGGAAACATTAGCGTATGATATTTAGAATACTTTAGTATATAGGATGTTATTACATAAACATTTTAATGTAAATATTTCAAGCTGTACTATTTCTCAGGAGAAATCAGGGAATAAATATCAGGCCCATGCAAACAGAAGGTGTTGAAGCAATATTTACTTAGAGAAAGTACACTGTTATTTCAGTTTTTTCTTTAATGACATGTTTTTGAGCATGCCTTTTTCAGAGTCCCCACATGAACACAGAAAATTAGATACTTGCAAAGCATTAATCCTTTTCTTCTTCTTGTGCATCTACTAATTTTAGACTGATTCACTGGGTTTGTAGTGTTGAGTGTTTTTTCAGACTGCAGCTGAGCCTTTATTTTCACATGAATAAATGAGGCAGCTGTAGAAACCTGGTGTGTTTGCTTATTTTCTACAGTGATAGATTGCTGCACAGAGATAACCTCCTGGCTGCTGAATAAATGTGTTCAATGCCGCATTTGATGACCAGTGTTCGCTCTGCGTTTGCACTTGGAGATGTGCTTAAAGCAGCAGAATGTCTTAGGCATACCTGCTAATCTGTCTTCCCCTCTTACTGTCCTACAGGCAGCATGAAGCACCATTTGAAGGCAAACTAGTAAGTCAAGAAGTGATGCTGAAGCGCCAGGAGGAAGAAATGATGCAACTGCAAGCTAGGATGGCTCTGAGGCAGTCCCGGCCTAACCTCTGCCCAGGGGATGCAATTAGATCCTCAATGCTTGACATCACCAGGGACCCACTGAGGGAAATAGCCCTGGAAACAGCCATGACACAAAGAAAACTGAGGGTAATGCCCTGAGCCCAGGTGAACTCTTGTTTTCATTGAAACAGAGCAGTGTCTTGACTGAAACTCTTGTGTGTGGGATTCATAAACCAGGTCCTGTAATAAACAGTCATCAGCAGATGAAATACCAGGTGTGTGGTGTTGGCCTACTTTCACAGGGTAAAACTTAAGAGATTTTGTGGCATTAGTGGCTACAGAGCCTAAAGTGGCATCAAGAGATGCTAAAACAAGACAGCAAGGCTCAACAATTGCATCAGTTAAACAGCATAGCATCCTAACAAAGGTAAGGCATAGGATTTCTCCTCTATTCTGTGGTGTTTTCAGCCACTTCATTTGCATTTCTCTTCATGGAATGCGGATGTGCCCCACCAGCATTAGATGTTATTAAATGAACAAGCTGGGAAGGTAAAGAGAGAGGATTCATTTGACTCATAAGTTCACCTGAATCCCTGTGCAAATCCCCTTTGCTTTCCCAGCTGTCTTGTTATGTGGATGAAATAGGGAATTACACACAAAGAGGGAGACAGAGGTATATAGGTAAACAGTGTCTGATATGTCGAATAGAAGATGGCTTGATGCCATCTGCTGCTACTTTCCATGAACTGGATTTTTTTTTTTTTTTTTTAAGTAATGATAGGAAAACTTGAAACAAGACTCAGGAACTTGCTGCCCTAATGCAGGGTAATAATTCCTGTATCTGTCTCCAGTCCATCACATTAAGAGGAGTTAGTTCATGGAGGCTTTAACTAACCAGGTTGGTTCCCCTCTCTGTCCCCCAACCCTTCAGAGATTTTTGTGAAGATGTTTTGCATGTAGTACAGAGTAGGTGGCAGGTAATTGGCCAGTTTTAGCCTTTGGTTCCTCTTTTGCATTTGCAGGGCAGGAGTTAACTGTGCCCCAGCCTGTTGTTCCAGCAACATAGTGTTCATTCTTACTCTTTTGTATTTTGCAGAATTTCTTTGGCCCAGAGTTTGTGAAAATGACGATTGAGCCATTCATCTCCTTGGATCTACCGAAGTCTATCTTGGTAAGAAAGGGGCTGTTCAGCCATCTGTGGCAGGGGAAGTATGTTAAACCAACAAATGTGTTTTTATCAGAAGTGTGAATATTGAGAGATTTCATTTCACAACATGCAGACTAAGAAAGGCAAGAGTGATGACACCAGGAGAAAAGTAAATGTGATGCTTCTGAGTGGGCAGAAGCTGGAGCTGACCTGTGATACCAAAACAATATGTAAAGATGTCTTTGATATGGTTGTTGCCCATATTGGCTTGGTGGAGCATCACTTCTTTGGATTGGCTACTTCAAGAGGTAAGAATAACTGCTAAATTATTTCTTCTGCCCTTGTTCAGTATTCCCTTTAAGAGATATTGTGCTTATTAAGTTAGTGTGCTTATTAGTTAGTCTGTGGAAAAGTTTGCTATTCAGTGCCCAATTTCAGTGTTACAAATCTGGTCTTTATCCTCCATCTGGTGCATATACTTGATTTTCATGCTTTTACCCTTGTGCTTCTCTTTAATGTTTGTGGCAGACAATGAGTTTTTCTTCGTGGATCCTGACATAAAGCTAAGTAAAGTAGCTCCAGAAGGATGGAAAGAAGAACCAAAGAAGAAGAACAAGCCTCCTGTCAACTTTACTCTGTTTTTTCGCATAAAGTTTTTTGTGGATGATGTCAATCTCATACAGTGAGTGTATGAAATTTTTTATAGCCCCTTAAGCCCTAAAACTATGGGCAGAAATTGTATAGTAATCAGTACTGGGGTACCAAAGGTGGTATGTGGGGTTTTTTCATGGTTTTGTTGAAAATTCCTGTTCTAGGCACACGCTGACATGTCACCAGTACTACCTGCAGTTGCGGAAGGACATCCTAGAAGACAGGATGCACTGTGATGATGAGACAGCCTTATTATTAGCATCCTTAGCTCTCCAAGCTGAGTATGGAGATTACCAGGCAGAGGTACATCATCAATTCACCTTTGATCTTGTTGAGCTGTGATCTTGCCGCTTCCTTAAAGACTGGACTCTGATCTGCTACACGTGCTCTGCAGCTCTGCCCCAGACTGGAAGCTCAGCTGATAGCCTCTTGGCAGGTTTTACTGTGAGCAGGTGTTCCTAAAGTCTAACACTGTTGCAGAATTCAGAAGATCTGGGTGTTAAAGCCTTTTTTTTCTTTTCAGTGGAAATAGTCAAGCTTGAATATGGAGAAACTGAAATGAAATTAGCCTGTGGGTCAAGATGGAGACTGTAATTCCCTCCCCTTACTGAGAATCTTACAATCCTCTGAATTGTAATGTACAGTTGTTTGTAAAAATGAATGTTTGTGCTTCAGTTGTGCTCATACAGCAGTATTTGGAGGTGCCATCACAAAAATGTTTTGTGTTGCAGGTGCATGGCTTGTCCTATTTTAGACTAGAACACTATGTCCCAGCAAGAGTGATGGAGAAACTGGATCTGTCCTACATCAAGGAAGAGCTGCCAAAACTGCACAGCACTTACATGGGTGCCTCTGAAAAAGAGACAGAGTTAGAATTTCTGAAGGTAGGTGGGCAGCAGTTGGCTTCCTTCATCTGTGGCTTTAGAATTCCCTTGTTGGATTGTGGATGCATGGACTTCAAGTGAAGGCACAGTAAAACAGGCTCTGAATAACACTGAAAGGAAGAAAGCTGAAAAGATTTTGTCCAAAAGACACATCATAACAAGCCAAAAGAAATTGTAACCAGTGGGAGGTTCTCTCACTTTTTTCCAATCAGTAGCCTTAGCTCAAGCTAGCTAAAAGCAACTACTGATCCTATGTTTGCTCTAAAGGAAGCAGTATTTATAAGGCAGCACACCCTGTATTCCCAATGTCTTGTGCTTTCTGTAGAGGGGAAAGTCTCATAAATTACAAAAATAATTATTACAGCTAATACTTTGTGTGATGCTTGGTATAAAGCAAGCCAGAAGCACTGCCAAGGAGAATTTTTTGTGCGGGTTCTATGTAAGAGGATAGGAAAGCCATTATCCACAGGTATATTTGGATTATTCTAAAAGGACCCATTGAGAAATCTAATTATGGCATTTGCTTGTGGGATAATAATCAGGTTCTCCCTTGATCAAAATGAGTTCAGGTAGCAAAGGACTGCTGTTGAAACACCAGATAACCATTACACTGTAATTCCACAGGCACACTATAGTTCCACCATCTCTTGAGTATGAGAGGGAGGAGGCACTGAGCTGACTTTGTCCGTTCCAAGTCTGTTGTTTGTTTTACAGAATGTTCTTGTAACTTAGCCACAGAGAACAAAGTAGGGGACATGATCCTAGCTAAAACCTGGCCTGGCTGGGGGTGTGGAGGGACGAGCAGTTAGATTCCCTTGTTTGAGTCATTCCATCAGTCCCTTACACCAGTACTGAGGAGACAACAGGGGTGAATAACTGGGAGTGCAAATTGAGTGACACTGCTTATGATACCTTAATATGATCACAGAATTGCAGTGTTAATTTAATTCTGCTTTTAAAAAATGTGTGAAGAACAAGTACATCTGTCTAGTTACAGTTCCTTGCTAACAGCTGCTTCATGGAAGTTTGATTTACTCACACATATTCTCTGTGCTTTCCCTTTTTGATTTTAATAAACATTGGGTTCATTTGCTGTAGTCTGGCAGGTCAAGAGTCTTAAAGTCTTAAAACCATCAGCTGATGTGTGTTTGTCATAATAGCTATAAGCTATAAGTAAGTGGAATCACCAGGCAGAGAGGCAGATTTTTGCTAAAATCCATACATTTATGTGCACATGTGAAAACATTTGTAGAGAGATGTATAATATTCATATAGTGGTGTGAAAACTTGTAATGGCCTTAAATTCATACTCATAGAAGTTTCATTGCATTGATCTGGGCAGTTGTGTCAGAGGCTCACAGAATATGGGGTTCACCTTCATCACGTGCTGCCTGAGAAGAGATCCCAAACAGGAATCCTTCTGGGAGTGTGCTGCAAAGGAGTTGTCATTTTTGAAGTTCACAATGGTGCCCGTACACCTGTACTGCGCTTCCCATGGAGAGAGACAAAGAAAATATCCTTTAGTGTAAGTTGGTCTTTTTCTCTGTGTGTATACATCTATATTTGTGTCTCCAGTTACTGTGAGTTTTCTGTTGGTTATTTTTGCAAATTAAGCTGCTGTTTTACAGCATAGTCTGTGTTTTGTGTGCCTGTCGTATAATGAGATTGAAATAAGAGTTTTCATGTTTTAAAAGTTTTATTTTTTTCCTTTAGCTTGCACGGGCAAGCATAGTGGAGGAGCACCAGACTGAGAATCCTGCATTAGAGGACTGGGTACAGGCATATGCTAGTACTCAGTATAATTAGGAGATTTACCTGTTGCTTTTCAATTATATTTCCAAGAGTAGTTAGGTTAAATGATAAAAGATAGCAGGGTGACACTTGATCTGGAAACACTAGCCAACTTGAGTGGGTACACCATAATCTGGTGATCATGTGTCAGTTTTTAATGAGGCATTGAGCTTCAAATGCTTACCTTTATATAGGTATTGGAAACAGCACTTCTAGTTCTGTCTGATACCTTACTGAAAAGCTACAGCCTATTTCATCTGTGAGATGGTTTTAACTAGAATGGATAAATGGAAGTTTAAAAATTACTGAAAAGATAAGTTCAAGACCTGGAACATTAATTGAGAGCTTTGCTAATTAGATTAGCATTTAGCTATTTTTCTCTTAAATGGCAGCATCCCTTGTGACTTTCTCAGGGACATTTGAAAACCCCATCCTGCCAAATGTAATAGTTCTGGTTGTCATTACTCAGCACTAACAGTAACAGAGAGGGATTAAATAATAATAAAGCACGTTCTCATCTAGCCCAGGAGTAGCTTTAAAGAGCTGCTTTATAAATCTCGCATTAACTTTGACTCCTGTTTTAATAGAAATCTCTCCCACCAGTGCATTTTGCTTCAGGAAAGTTTGAATGCTGTAACTGTGCACAAGCAAATACAGAATTCTTTGTAGGCTAAAAGAAATAATTTGTCTTTGACTTTTCTTCTTTCTCCATTGTGTAGAAGAAGAAAATAACTTTGCAGAACACATCAGATGGCATCAAGCATGCCTTTCAGACTGACAATAGTAAGACTTGCCAGTACCTTTTGCATCTCTGCTCTTCCCAGCATAAGTTCCAGTTACAGATGAGAACCAGGCAGAGCAACCAAGACACTCAGGACATTGGTAAGGACTGTGATGCTGTGTAGTTTTTATTAGCAATCTATATGTATTTTTGCAGGGAGAAAAACTGAAACTGGAGCTTCAGTAATTCTGCTAGGGATGTGTATGTGTAGATCTACATTTGGAGGGTTTATACTATGAAGAAACTGTACTAGCTAAGCTTGTTTAGATTTTGTTTAAGGGGTGGGAAAGGAGTTGGGAGAACACAGAAAGCTGGCACACAGCAGCTCCTCTAAACTAAAAGGAATCTAAAAACAGGTCACTAATAGTACTTCCCTCTTTAATTAAAGGCTTTTGCCTTTTCTTTCAGAAATATCTTGAAGTTATTTCAATTACAGGACTTTTACCTTTTGCTTAATATGAAGGGGATTGCTTTGGTAATGTGGTATTAATGGTGTGATCATGGAAGTGCAAGTAAAATAGGGGACATTCCATGATGCTCCATGTCTAAGCTGTGGGTACAGCTGCCTTTATTCCACTTACTGTTGGGTGGACCTGGTAAGGAACCACACGGATACTAATCTGTTTCCTTCATAATTCCCATTTCCTTCATAATTTGTGTGCATAACAGAAAATGTAAAGGCATTCTTTTTAGATGGAAAATATTAATTGGATTATGTAATCAGTGAAAAAAACCGTCTGTACCAATTTTTCACTGTTCAGAGCAGAGCTCACGTGGTTCTCTGGCCCTCAGTGTGGTCTGGAAGTGCTGTTTTGGTCAGTCTGCCTGCTCACACTTTCTTTGTTCCTTGTTATCTGTCTGCATTCCAGTTGCTGTTAATCTAGACTTCCCCTAGTGTAGCTGGGATGAAGTGCATTGCTGTGGATATTGTCATCTCCAATTAAAAAAAAAAGAAGAAAAGAAAGGAGGAGGGGTGGGAGTGGGAAAAGGCATATGGCAACAATCCAGCCTTTTTTCTGTTCTGTTGGGCTCAGCCAAATTCAGGCAAAGAAATAAGACCAAGTGACTTAAAGCCTTTGTACCATTCTCTGATTTAGAGTTTGCTTATCCTGAATTGCAGAGAAAAGCAATACAGGGGAGGCTTTCTTGACTAGCCAGACTTGGTTGCTCTTAACAGATGGAGTATGTGTTATACTGTGAGAGTCTGGAAAACAATGGTTTGCTTCTGTACAGTGCAGATCACTTGGAAATCAGAGGTCCCAGATTCCACCAGTCATTTGTCATCAGAAGCAAACAAATCAGCATTATGGTTATTAAAAGCACACTGCACACTGGTTATTAAAAGTAAAAACAATTAAAACAAAAAATTTGCTGTTGTCATAACTTTACTAAATCTAAATTGAATCCTTAATATGCAAGTAGAAGCTGGTAGTTGGAAGCACTCAGCAAAATAGTAAAGAAAAGGGCATTCTGAATTCCAGAAACGGCATATGGAAAAACAAAAAAATAAATGAAATGAGGGTTAGGTCAGCCTAACATATGATGAGTTTCGAGCACATGAGAATTTTCACTTACGGGATTGGCAGAAGGTTTGAAAAGCCTAGTGCCTGTGTAATAGAGTTCATGATGTGAAAGTATTCATCAGAAATCCATAGAAATTCTGTTTGATGTTCTCAGAGAGTAAATACCATGTCAAGAGAAGAGATCTCAGCATATTTTATAAGTGTACTCTTTCCTATGATGGGAACACAGCAAGTGCAGCTGTCACTGATGCCTTCTGTCAGAGTCAGGAAATTGGGATTTGTGGATTTCTGGTCTGATTGGGCAAAATCATTCTTCTGTAGCTTATCTAGCCTGGTGGCTGTGGCTAGAAGAAGTGTTTGGTGTGGATAAGGAAGTGGTAGCTGTGTACTAATTCACCTGATGAAAGGACAGAAAAACCTACCTTCCACAATTAAATCTTCACAATCTCTATGCCTATTACAAAGGAAGCTTGAGTTACTGTGGCAGTTAATTCCTGCCTGAGGTATTGGAGGCAGTAAAGTCTTTTGGAATGGTAGGACTGAGGCCGCATTTGTCAAATACACTCCTTCCTAAATGCTACAGTATTTACTATTAAACCTAATGGGTGATCTGTGCCAAAAAATAGAATTTTCCCTTAGAGTTACAGTGCAGCTTCCTAAAGCAGCTTGTTTCCTACATGTATATAGGGTTAAGAAAAACCCCACTGGTTAACCCTAAATCAGATACATATATGCAGTTGAGGATTGCTTTTCCTGAGACTTCCCTGTGAACTGACTCCAGGGCATCAGTGAAGTTTATGAAGGGTTCAGGTGGCCTGATTGTCTTTCAAGTCTCTAACCAGCCAACAAGTCGCCACAGCTTATCAAGTTCCTGTGTGAGAGCCAAGCCACAGAACTGAACTGCTAGCCTTAGGAAGGCAGTTAGGGTAATAGAAAGGAGCTCTGGTCAGCTTTGCTCTGAATTAAGAGGGGTTTAGGCTAAGATATATTATCATGAATTTGCTTTCAGCTAAGAACATCCACCCTGACAGTTCCCACAACTCAGCTGACAGTAATTTCAGTCCAAGACCTGTTTCTCACTGCTGCTTAAGGGAGTCCTTGCTAATGAGTCAAAAAGTCTGGCAAACCCCAGTCAACACTTTCTGTTCCATGCTAGGTTGTTTGTGGCAGGGGAGGACCTTAAGTGCACCTGAATGGACTGGTACTCTGTAACTGAGCAGAGATGCTGCCAAGCCCTCATGACCTTGCAGCCGTACTGTAAGTGTGGAGGGGCTCATGCAAAGAAAACAAAGCAATGGATGGATGGAAGTTTGGTAGCATCTGATAGTGTGGACATGGGGGAGCCCTATTTGTTCAAATCCTAGAAAAGGCTTTTATGAGCAGATTAAAGGAAGTGTAGTCTTCCAGGTCACTTGGCTTGAGGATATTACTCGTTTTGCAGAAGGAGATGATGTGCCTGTGTGTAAGGCACAGCAGCCTGACAGGGAATATGAGTCTTAATGCTAATAAGAGGATAAATAATCTGTGGTTTTGGACTTCGGGTTAGCGTAGTGTCACGTACTCCGAACTTTGCTTTCTGAGCAAACTCCGTGGTGGGTGTTTATGTATCTCTGATGATGGTATGTATTGCTAAGCATCTCGACAAAATACAGTTTGTATGAGTTGGTTGTTTAAAAAGCATGCTTTACACAAGGTGGTCACACTAGCTCTGCTGAATAACTTTAATTATTTGGCTTTTGTTGGTTTGTTGTTTTTTTTTTTTTCATTTCCACAGAAAGGGCTTCATTTAGGAGCCTGAACCTTCATGCAGACTCTGTCAAAGGCTTCAACATGGGCCGAGCCATCAGCACTGGCAGCCTGGCCAGCAGCACTCTGAACAGACTTGCTGTTCGACCTCTGTCTGTCCAAGCAGAGATCCTTAAGAGACTGTCCTGCTCTGAGCTCTCGCTCTTCCAGCCACTTCCTGGCTCTGCAAGGGACAAGAATGAGAAGGGTCCATGGGAGGAAAGACCCAGAGTTATGAGCAAGTCGTTTCATGATCTGAGTCAGAGTCACATCTCTGTTTACCCCTCGAGGAAAAATGTTATTACTTCTTTGGACTCTTCCCCCAAAAAAATACAAGATATAATGGGAAGGGTCTTTCAGCAAATTCCAAAATTTGATACTGGATCAACAACGGGAGCATTAAAACCAAGCAAGTAAGAGTCTCTCTGACCACCCTGCAGTATCTTTGTGTACAGTCAATGTACATTTTGCATCAGTTTTGATTTATTATTCATGCCATTATTTTATTACATTGATCCTTCCCTCTCCCAACTTCCTCTTCCCTCTGTCTGGTTCCCCTTCTCTCCTTCTCCCCTTTAAGTTCAAAATCTCATGCAGGTTTAAGTAGAAGCCCTGAAAGAAAGAAAAATGAATCAGACTCATCATCCATTGAAGATACCGGTCAAGCCTATGTTGTAGGTCAGCATGCAAAAAATAATATTACTGTATTTACTAACAAACTTCTAAAATTGCTTTGGGTATAACACTTTGATATATTTATTAACTGATGGTAATATTCTGATTTGAAAGTGGGAGCAAAGTATCACATGTTAAAGCAATCCAGGTCATTATTGCAGTGAATCCAAAAAAATCCTTCTTTGATCAGCACCAGTTGTGCACAGGGGTGTACAGTAAAAGCTGTAGCAGAAAACAGCTTCCATGTTGTCACTTCAGGGTGCCATTTGGTTGTATGGATCTGTTAATAATTTGCTAGTCTTCACACTCTGTTTCTGAAGGCTGAACTTTTTTAGTGTTTTCTGTGGAAAGGGTATAGGGAGTAGTTTTTGGAAGTGTCTGTTCAACATCAGCTGGGTATTGGCCAGTGCCTCTAAGTAACCTCCACACTTTGGAGTTTTTTTCTTTTATTTTTGGGGGTTTTTTTTGTTCTGATATAACAAATTAGTTAATTTTTTTTGCAGTACATTGGGTGTTTCACAAAAACACTTTTGTAGTGAGGTAAGCCAGATGCACTTCATTTTCTTGGCAAGGATTGGAGTGCACACAAGTAGTCTTACTATTAATTAAAAGAGAGAGTTCACATTAAAAAAAAAACAAACCAACATTCAGAGCAGCTAAATAGACTTAAACTAACACTGGGTTACTACACATTAATTTTTAATATCTGTGTGTTACCACTGGCTGGTTCTAGAAGGTTCCCTGTTACAACAATAGAAACTAAATGACTGAAATATTTGCAGCCTTAGCTGCTGGTTGGCTTTACTGTAGTTGCAGGACATCATAAAAAGTGGAAGATTGTTAAACAGACTTTAAAAAGGCAAACAAAGCAGCATGTGACATCCCACATCTGCCCCCAGTGCACTTGAAACCAGGACTGACATGGGAATGATGTATTTTCAGTACTGAGAGCATAAATGCTGAAGAGTGAGATGAGGCATGCAGGTTCTGTAGTGACTGGTTGCAGCCATTTCCCTGTGCCCTGTGCAATTAATATGATCATGTGCTTACTCATAATCTTCTGGGCAGCAGTTCTGGTGAGGGTCTTAGGTACATGTCAGAAAGTCCTGCTGAATCACACTGCCCGTGCTGAGGGACATAGGTTCTTTGCAGGGTGAAACACATCAGATGAAACTTTGGGGTTCATAAGTTTGGAGAAGGCCAAGGCTGCTTTCCTAAGAAGCTTGAATTATCTTCCCTCATTTACTTTCATGTATTGGTACATTTATTATTTTATCCTCTTTAAAGTAGGGCCACGTTTGTTTGGCTGTGATAATTTCAAAGAAAATACGATTCTATATGCAAACGATTTTAAATAAAAGTAGTTCAAATTGCTTGTTACTGTAGCAGCTTATTTGTTCCTTTACAAAATCTTACAAGAGTCCTGCTGCGTTGGTTTATTAGGTTCAGCATATTCAATATACAATATTGTTAGAAAACATAGTTTTTTATTTCATTGCTCAAGACCCATTACTTTTACCTGAAGTTAACCATGGTCATAAAGGCCAAGCCTCTGTCCTTCCTTTAATTTGTTGCCTTTGCATGAGCTACCATCTATCTGAACCTTAAACTACAACTAGAGTACATGAGTAATTTGAATTTGCTAATACAAAGCTAGTTTTATGTTTATTCATTCAAATTAATTCATTAAAAGAAGTAGCTTGATATTGTGAATAAGCTCATGTGAACTGTGTAAAGTCTGAAATAATTCTTGATAGCCTTTGTATTTAAAAAAAACCATTGATAATAGTGTCTAATACTTCCATGCATGTCACAGGTGTTAGCATGAATACTTCAGAAAATCTTCTGTCCTCAGCAACATTAAAAGAGAGTGGTAAGTTGATAAGTAACTAATTCACTCAGTTTGTCACTTGCAAATGCTCCACTGTGCCACCTGTCCTGTGCCTTTGGTATTCTTAGTGCTTCTGCCAGTTAGCTGGATAGGACCTTTTCCTAAATGCACCTCCTAGTATTTATTTTTGATTGCTTCTTGGGGGAGGTTTAGACATCTGTGTGTAATATTTTTCAAATATGACTAGTGTCTGTTTAGTTTGGGACTTGAAGGGTGCTCTTACTAGAATCATGCTCTTGAAAGCTCATTTCCTTACTTAGGAGGTTACTGGTTCTGCATTTTCTTTTTAGTTCTTTCACTCTTTAGGCTTGATGTGGTTCTGAGGGAGAAAAAACTCCTTTTCTGGGTGATGTGCAGTCTGCTGCACTCTCCTGCATCCCTTGTTCTCTTCTTGTACCAGTGTGTGGAGCTCATTAGGTTTCTGCAGCTGTGGATTGCCTCTTCCACTTGATGCAAAAGTATCCCAGGCACTCCTGGACCAAATTAATGTCTTCTCTAGGAAGCAAGTCCATGAGTTCAGACTTGCTGGTGTTTCCTGACGTTTCGGGAGATTGGGCTTCTTTATTTGTTTGTATTTTTTTGTTTTGTTCTGCTTGTGGTGTGGGGATTTTTTGTTGTGTTTGTTTGTGGGGTTTTTTCCTTCACCAGATTATTCTCCTTGCGTCTCTTAAATGCCCTTAAATGGGTCTACTTCAGCCTTATGGGAAGCCTCAGGAGTCAGAGTTCTATTGTGAGGGTGCTCAAATTTTAGAAGAGGTGGAATCAGTAGCCTGTGGAGTTGCAAATGAGGAAGTAAATTTAAGCAAGAGAAGTTTTAGTAGGTGTTTCTCATTTTCGTTGGTTTTTAATGAAGAGACACCATTAAGAGAACTCACTGAGTAACCTTTCATTAATTTCATCTAATGACCCTCAGTTTCAATTTTACCAATGTGTTTGCATCCTCCCTACCTATGAGCAGAGCACATGAACACAGATCTAAATATTTTCCTGAATTGAGACTAATGAAGTTGAAGATTCTAGGACTCAATTATGTTGTCTCTCCACAAGACTGTGCTAGCTGCTTTTCTTAGGAGGAGTAAAAGATTTTTAACTGCTGAAGATGGAAGTGGGTTAGAAGAGTTGTGGAGGTTTTTTTCTGTCTTTGGCCATGGCTTAGAAGATGAAAGTTGGACCCACTAGATCAAAACAGCTTTCCAAGTCATTAGAGAAGTAATATTTTTTAATGGAAAAGAACTTCAAAGTAAACCTGAAAGGAAGTGTTGAGATAGTGTCTGATCATGAAATGTTGACTTTACAGTTGACTCTCTTCAAACAACACAGAACAGAGTTGCCACACCAGAGAGAGAGATCACTTTGGTGAACTTGAAAAAGGAGGAAAAGTTTGGCTTAGGTAAGTGGCTTTAAAATTGCTGTTGACATGTATTTCTAGAAGCCAGAAACAAAATAAAGTTTTCTGGTCTGTATTTAAGCATTTTCTGTAGAACTGAGTAAAGCAGTGCAGGCAGTAGCTGGATTTTGAAGGCATTTAAAATGCACTTTCTGTGATGTTAAGCAAGTCTGTTTTTCAGTTTTTCCATATTGTAAATGTAGAATAATATTTATATTGTGAACTAGTCGTCTTAGAAGCTGGCCTTTTAAGTTTATCTCTGTGCTCAGTACAGAATTTTGTCTGTGTGGAACCTCACAGCTTTGAGCTGTGACAAATGCTTTAAATGAATGCTTTTTAAAAAAAAGACACAATAAAAGCATTATGTGCTAATTGTGGAGTGTTCTCCTTATTCCTGTAATACCAGATGGAACACTGATTTGATGGTTAAGGAGCCTGGAAGATGAGGTATTTGCATTACATTCCTTCCTATACCACTGAGTTCTTTCATGAACCCACATAACTTTTCCCTTGGTGAGCAATGAAAAATTTGGTGCCAGTGTTGTGGTTTAGGAAGACTCTCTAAAGTGTCCTTAAGGACATTGTTTTATCATTCAAAATCAGACAGTAGTGTAAATTTGAGAGGGGGGAAAAAAGCCTACAAGGCAGTAATACTTTGTGTTTACACTGCATGGTAATGTACAAGTTGAGCAAAAAGGAAAAAAAATTCAAAGAAAATGTAATATTTCTCCTCTTTCTTCCCCATGCAATTTATGGTAGTTCGCTATTTTAGGTAGAATAGAGAAGACCTGGTATCTTCTACTTTATTTTTTTTCCTCTGGAACATTCATCCCAGGTTTACATGGTAGAATGAACAGAAATAGATCAGAAGCCTCAAAATAAAACAGGGACATTGAAAACTCAGATCTTAAGACCAAGGTCAAACTTCTCTGTGAAACATCGAACGATGGAGAAAACCAGAAATTTTTACATGATAGAAAATAAATTTTATCTTCTCAGCAAATGTACATTTCATGTCACCTGTTTGTGTGTTTCTCTAGCCAGAGTTGCCTTCTGTAGCCTTTGTTGGAGTGTCCTGAACAGACAGACAGACAAAGTCTAAATCAATTGCTTAAAACAAGAGTGTACAATAAAGTTTAATCAAATAGCTTTGCTGTTTGTTTCCATGCGGATTTAAATTAGAGGTGTCTGGGGTTTTTTACTTTACATTTATTTGTTTGACTAAGTTTTTGTTTTTTCTAAAATATGTACTTTTGTTAAGTTACACGGTAATCGCTGACATTTTTGCCTGCTTGGGCCTTTTTTTCGTAGGCTTTCAAATAGTCGGTGGACAGAAGACAGGGAAACTTGATCTGGGAATTTTTATTCATTCAGTTATTCCTGGAGGGCCAGCTGATTTGGAAGGGACTCTAAAACCAGGTGAATAGCATAAAATTCCATCTATGGCTCTGGGCATCACAGTTCCTTACAATAGTAATGTTCAATTACCTTCCAGATAATTTCTGAAAACTACTGATACTTCTTTCTTAGACTATACAAAAAGAACAATCGTACAAATCAATGTAAAAATGATAAAGCTTGAAGTAGCAGAAAATTGAAGTTACATATAAAGATAAAGGCTTTATTTTCCATTGTCTGTCTTGCAAATGAATTGTAATTTAAAGTCTTTAAAACTCAATATCCCTACTTTAATTTTTTAAAAAGTGAAATGGAACCATATACTATAGCATAATAACTGTACTGGGGGAGGAGGAGAAAAATGTATTTTTTTTTCCTTCTCATTTTAGTCTGTCTTCAACAGAACTGCATATTCCTCGTTTAACTTCTGATTTCTGCTTTTTCTTTTTTTTTTTTTTTAAACAGCAAAAGAGAAGGTAGAAATCAGAATATGTAAAGATTTGGCAGGTTTAAAAAGAAGACATATAGCCAGATTTTTTGGTCTGGTTTGGGGTTTGGCTTTTTTTTTTATGATTAGAGTTCCCTATTCCAACATTGCTTGAAGTTTAGTAATTTTTAATCTGTGCATTGCGTACAGGTTGTCAGACCTGTACTCCATGTTGTCACCGATGGGTAAAAATGTAAGTGTTAGACTGTATCTGAACAACCCCTTTTGTGCAGGACACCGCCTCATATCCATAAATAGCACGAGTTTGGAAGGTGTCAGCCACCACGCGGCGTTGGAAATCCTGGAGAATGCTCCTGAGGACGTGACGCTTGTCATCTCCCAGCCCAAGGACAAGCTGTCCAAAGGTAGGGATCTGCTGTGTCCCCTGTAAGCAACCCCAGCTAGCTTGGCCTCGGAATTGTGTTCAGAGACAGGAGGAAGTGTGTGAGGGTAACCTGTGGTGAGGTGCAGTGTGAACAGAGAGCTTTCTGCGGAATATCCAGGCGGGTGAGACCTTCCCGACTTGTAAGCTGAGAAAAGGGTGTCGTGCTGCAGATAAGGTGTTGCCAGCTGCTGATGGCTTTCTTGTCTCCTGGTTTTCAGCATCATCTAACACTGCTCATATCAGTAATGGAGCCAGGGGTTACTTGAGGAGGCCCTCCTCAGTGCAGGACAACGAGGCAGAGTCCTCTTCAGAAGAGTACAACCGGTGCCATGGTCACCAGAGGCCTGTTTCGGGGAGCCTCTCTGGATTGTCAGGAGGCAAGAGGGATGGAAGCGTGAGCTCCCAGGATTCCAGGACTGAGAGTGCCAGCCTGTCCCAGAGCCAGCCAGCCGGCTTCTTTGGCAAACGTACAAGTGGGAGAGCCCAGCAGGATGCTCAGCACTACAGCGAGTCCCAGGCTGGGGGCTCAAAAGTGATTGAGAAGAGAAGATCCTCATCGGACAGTACTCGAACAAAAAATACGAGGCCCGAGGTAGTGGAGTCTGTGGAATATTCTGACCGAGGGGATTCTGACATGGATGAAGCAACTTACTCCGGCAGTCAGGAGCAGCAGCCAGCTAAAAAGGCATAGTGGATTTCATATGAATATTTCCCATCGGTGTGATAGTGGTATTGAAATAGCTGTCTCTGGGTGTCAGGATGTGAGGGAAGAGCAGCCTGGCCTAGCCTGTAGCTAATGCTAGTAGCTGATTTCTAATAGCATGGTGATTTTGTTCAAATAAATGGAGAAAGTCACTTCTGTAACTTGAAACAACTTTTGAGCTTTCCAATGTCACAAGATGTGTTTTACTAGAGGCAGATTGTGCTTTGCTATGAACCTACAGTGCACTTCCTGTGGCTGTAGGAAGCCTTTAAATTCTGTGTGTTTGTCCAATATGTTCATCATCTAGTGACCGCCCCTAGAGGTAAGTTTATTCACTTGGCAGATAAATTAAGTTTTTCCTAGAGGAAAGTAGGAGTGATGCATCTGGAGTGGGTAGCAGCAGAACTCATTGCCTTCTGGGATTGTTCTAATCCTTGAAAAACTGCTCTTGTTCATTAAAATTCAGCAGTGAGTCATGCTCTTGAGCAGACACAGCTTGCTGCTTCACCTTTCCAAAGGGGGCACAAACACAAGTACTGCAAATTAATTTACAACTTGCGGTGTTTCCTCTGTTCAGCTGATGCAGGTTATTCAGTTAAATTGTGGCAGCTCCTGCTCATTAATCCAGCAGACTCTAGGCTGCTGTAATGCTGGACTATTGCAGTTTCAGCGTTCTATAACCAGCTCACTTGGACAGTAAAGACTTGGCTGCTAAAGGCCATATTTCTGTGCTAAACCTGTTCAATGGCAGGAATGGAAGAGTTGAAGTGGTGAGCCTTGAGTCTTACCAAGTGGTACTTTGCCAGGTGGACTCCTTCTGGCTGTGTCTGACTCAAAACCTTTAGGGTCTTAGCTGTAAGCAGCTGTTCTAAAAGCAAATCATTGTCTCTTTTTGTTTTGTTTGTTTCTTTTTCTTTCTCTTTTTTTTTTTTTGTAAATAAAGGATTCTTCCTCCTCGAATACAGCAAACAAAGTGAATTCTAAAAAGGTTTCTGCAACACTTCTTAAACCTGGAGATATCTTTGAGGTTGAACTAGCAAAAAAAGATAACGGCTTGGGAATAAGTGTCACGGTACTGTTTGACAAGGTTTTTAGATGTTTTCTCTTTTTCTCTACTCCCAGCAACCCATTAAATTGCTAAATTACAAGGAAGCAAAATATCTCCTGGAATCACTTTAATTTACAGATTTATTGATGTGTGATTAATCTTACCAAAGCTGAAAAGTAATACTATTAATTTATATTAATTTTCTTGTCATCTGCCCTTTAAGTAATTCTTGTTTTTTGTTTTATGTTGGAGCCCCAAAGTCCTAATAGGCTCTTATCACAGATGCTGCTTTGTGAGTACCAAAGGCAAGATGGTCTTTGTCCCTTGCTATCTAATCTTGTGGCAACTTTGCAAGGAAGGAAGTGAGACCCTCCCAGACTGGCACGGCAGGCAGTGGAAGTGGTAGTGTTATTTGAGTGTGCACAGATACTCTTAATCACATTCACCATATTCAGTGTTCTCCCTCTGCTGGAGAAAAGGCAGAAAGCAAAAAGCTACATAAACCCAAATGAGACCTGGCTGACACTGCTTTCTTGCAATATGAGGCAAAAATACATTTTTTAAGACTGATTTCTCTTCAGGCTATAAGATTTTGAAGGTAGTTTTATATTTAGGGCCTGTCATACTGCAGAGTGGCACTTCAGAGAAGAAGAGAATAATTTACAGCTGAGATGCATACATTTTCCACTGCATCTGTTCCTGTGTTAAAAAATACATTTTAAAGTATTCTACTATTCAGCTATTTTAGGTGGAGGAATGATTTGCAAGCCTGGAACAGTGCTCTGTTTCCATATATATGGCTAGGGTGGTAAGAGGAGCAGGAGGAAATTCTGTTATTTTGGCATCCCAGTCTATTCAAAGTCATGTTCCATTGCTTGAGACAGTTGGAGAAACAAAGATTGAGCAGGAGTTGGTTACTGAGTAGCACCAGACCTCTGCACTGGCTTTCTAGAGCTGTTAGAAGATGCCAGCCAATGCATAGATTTCTCTTAAGAGGTGACCAGGTGGTGTCTTCACTGCCCTTTGCTTTTCCAGCCTCCATTCTGCCCCTTTACTGTTTTGCTGTACAGTTTTGATGAGGAGAGGTGTGCAGTTACCTGTGGGTTAAGTTTTCACTTGTAATACTGGGTGCTTTGGGAGTGAACATAAACACACTGTTGGTCTTCCTCTTCCCTCCAAGTCTGTGGAGCAAAGTGAGCCAGAATCACACAATGGTTGAGGATGGAAGGGACTTTTAAAGATCATCTAGTCTACCCCCGCTGCAATCAGCAGAAAGGCCAAGGCCCTCCAAAAACAATGTCAGTTCAGCTTGAGCTGCTTAGACCTTCAAGCTTGTCTGAACTGAGAGAAAGCAGCACTCCTTAATTTCCTGTTACATCAGAGAAGTTGTGTTGGAGTAGGACACTGCATGGTTGTGCATCTCCTGCTTTGGCATGCTGTGCTCTTGCACATCTCTGAGCTTTGGTGTGCATGCAAGCATGTAAAGTCCAACAAAATGCAGACGTGTTTCTGCTGAAGGACATTTGTGTTTTGTGCATTTGCATTGTGATGCATTGTGTTTCTATAGTCTTCACACCCCAACTTCATTTGTAGCAAATTGCATGACTGCACAGAACATGCTTGATGTAACATTTTGGTTTTGATAGTTTCTCTGTTTTTTCTACATGCCAGTAGCCCAAGTGCTTCCTAAGAACAGTTTTCCTTGTATGACACTGTGTTTAATTACTAAGTATTCTTACTGCAAAAAGACTAATAATGTTTTTGTTTTCTGTTTAGGGTGGTGTAAATACTAGCATAAGGCATGGTGGTATTTATGTGAAAGCGATTATTCCCAAGGGGGCAGCTGAAGCAGATGGCAGAATAGAAAAAGGTAGGATTTCCATTCTTGCAGTGGGGACTTCTAATGTGAAAAAAGGGCAGAGAACTGTCTGTGGGGGACTTGACAATATCCTGTGGCCTGGAAACTAGCACTCTGTTTGCTTCCTGTCCTTGTACCTTTTTCACTGGGAAGAAGAGCTGATTTTCCAGACTGTTGCAGTTGTCATTTTAAATATTGCCTTGATAGCTAATTCTGCAGGTGAAGATTAAAAAAACTAATGTAGAACAACTGAGAACCAGCAATGCTGAGGCTGTGGAGGGGAAAAATAGGAGATAGCCTGTGGGATTTTTGTTCTCTAAAACAGCTTATGTTAGTGGAGAATGCTTCTCTGTTCCAAGCACAGAGAGAGAGGTCTTTGTGTTATTTGTGGCTTTCTTGCTTGTCATGCCTGGCAACTCAATACAGAAAATGCTGTAATTGTTATGGTTTTTCTTGTTAGTAAGCCAGGCCACATTCTTCACTAAAGTGAGCATTCCCACTGTGGACTAAGATTTGTTTTATATAAAGAGTCTGAGCTTTCTGGCGGGCTGTCACTCTGATGGTTAACACTAGTTTTGACATGGGATTATCCCATAGAATCACTAGATTGGAAAAGACCTTTGATTTGAACCATATAGTTTATTTGCAAAGTTCTCTTCTTGACTCAGAACATGGAAGGGAGGGAGAATTTCCTTAAATAACTGTCCTTGTTAGCTCACACTTGAAAGTTTGTATGCATCATAGATGTTTTATTGGTGATGCTCTGCCTACTTTTCCTTAAATTATTAACATAGGTGACCGTGTGCTCTCTGTCAATGGGATTAGTTTGGAAGGAGCTACCCATAAGCAAGCTGTTGAAACACTGAGAAACACAGGCCAGGTGAGTGGCTGCTGGTTCTGTTCCTGTCTGTGGTAAATCAGTTCTCTATGAGTCAAGAGAGGTAAAGGAACCTCAAGACTGAAATTCTCCCCAGTGTTATCGTGATTACTTTAGATTTGCTTTCTTAGACTCCTTAGCTTCCTGGCACACCTGAAAATAGCCAGTGAGTGTACACATTCAGAACTGCTGAGAACTACTGTTTGTGTTCACTTTATAAAATGTTTTAAACTTAATTCCCTGTACAAATGTGCGGGTGACACTATCTTTGACACCTCTTAACACCCTCACAACTGTATAGGAAGAAAACACTTTCTTACTCTATTGGCAAGTAACTTGCAAGTCCATTCGTGTATTTTGTAGGTTGTCATTTAACAGCCCTTAAAAAATAAGGAATAATTGGAGGGATATATATGTGGAGGGGAGTGTCTGTAACACCTGGTGCTGTAATAGTTTGGATCCTGATAAGCTAGAAGGAAACACATACTCTAGACTGTGCTATCTCTGTGGCTGTTGCCAGTTAACTGGAGAATATTTCATCTCTTTAGGTGGTGCACCTGCTGTTGGAAAAAGGTCAGCTTTCAGGAGCCAAGGCTCATGCTCCAGTGACACCACAGTGCACACTCCCAAATCAGGTGGGGCAGCATGAGCCACAGGAGAAGCCAGCGACAGAATCTTCAAATACCAAAGATTACAGCTTTGTCACTGCAGGTCAGGTCACACAGAGCAATTGTCTTGACTGTTAAAGCATCCTATAGTTTCATAATATTTTCTTCACTTCTTAGGATGAGATGGGTAAGAATCTATACCAAGCACTTGCACATAATGCAGTCTCTTTCTTTTTGTGCTGTTGTGTTTCTTTTTAAGACTTCCTTTCACATCTTGGTTACTTTGTTTAACTACTATTAACTGTTTGCTCTCTCACCATTTCCTGTTGTTTCCCAGTTTCACCAGCCTTAGATGCCAAGGCTGTAGCAAGGTTGGAGTAAAGGGGATGCTGCTGTATCTGGTGCTGCTAAGGGGAATTTAGATATTTATATATAAATGAGTGCTTCTGTGGGTCCTGCAGCTCCTGTCTTAGGAGAGAGAAGACATCAAGAGCTAGATGAAGAGAGATGGATTTGTGCCCCTGACTAGAGGTTGACATAATTCAGCCTCTCTTGCTGGTGACTTGTGCAAGTGAAGGGAAGCCTACCCAGATGGCAGAACCCCTGCAGATACCTTTGGGTCTTCTTGCATGGGATCTATCTTGTCTGCCAGGAGCTCCAGGTGCTTCTCTCACTAATGCCTGATCAGGTGCTGGAAAGGTTGTGTCACTCTGTGCTTTAAAATGTTCATTAATATACTTAGTGAATAGTCCTTTGGAAACACTCTGCCTTTCTGCATATTGATGTTGGCAGGCCAAGCAAGCAGACTGAGAAGTCATGATCAGCTTTTTGTCCTCTTTAACCTGGAGGGATCTTTTGGGTAACACTTCTGTTCAACTCAGTGAAAGAACTGTGTGAGGGGGAGATGGCACATTTCATGTCTGGAATACGAGCACCAGACACTCTTTCCATGGCCTTGTGCTGTAGGAAATAATAAGTTAATGTTCTTTTACAGAGAACACATTTGAAGTAAAACTCTTGAAGAACAGCTCAGGCCTTGGGTTCAGTTTCTGCCATGAAGATAACCTGACCCCAGAGCAGCTGGGATCAACTATTGTGAGGGTGAAGAAGCTCTTCCCTGGGCAGCCAGCTGCAGAGAGCGGGCAAATAGAGATCGGGGACGTCATTCTGAAAGTGAACGGGGCATCTCTGAAGGGTTTGTCCCAGCAGGTTTGTACCTATAGTACTGAAACTCATACTGTGGTAGTTCTGCAAGTCTGCATCTGACAGTGAATCCCTCTGTGGCCATAGGAAGTCATCTCTACTCTGAGGGGAACATCTCCAGAGGTCTCTCTTCTCCTTTGCCGGCCACCATCTGGAATACTACCAGAGATTGATCCTTCATTGCTGGTAAGGTGTCTGGCATGTGATTTTTTTTTTAACATTATTTGCTGTTTAAGGTTCATTTATTCAATCTGGTGGGTGGATGAGTTAGTTAAATGCAAGATACAGATGGAATAATAGGGAGAGTGCTCATAGAAATGTGGTTCTTGGAATGAATCGCAAAGGAGTGCACTGTTTTGTGTGACTGTTAAAGGAATGTATAGCTTCAAAAGCTTTTTTCCTCCATTTTGTGACCTAAGGCATGAGAAATTCGTTTAATACAGTGTTTCTGGAGCAGAGATTTCTTTGCAGCCCAATGTTTTGAAGTTGATACCAGACAGAAATTGGGTATTTCTGTGAAGGATAGTCTGCAAAACACCAATTTGGTGTTAATGTATGTAAAAACAGGGAAAAGGTTGTCATATTTACCTCCTGTAAATTAGAGATGTCCCAAAGAATATTTTCAAAATTCTCAAGTTGAAATTAAATTGAAATAATAGAAGGCCGTTTTAGGATACTTGAAGAAGTGGAAATGAAGTGTCTTTCAGCAGTAGAGGGTGTAGAGGCCAAATTGCCTGAAAATTAGGCTTTCCATAGTACAGGAAAGTGTAAAACTAATGGCGACAGGTCTTCAGTTTAGCTTCCCCAGGGAATTCATCACAGCACTAAGTCTGCCAGAATTCAAGAAGCGTTTGGACAAGGCTCTCAGGCACAAGGTATGATTCCTGAGGCTGTCCTGTGCAAGCCAGGAAGTGGACGTGGAAGATATCCACGAGGATCATCCATCTCAGGATACTCTGATTCTGAGTTACTTTAACATTATTTTCAAACAGTAAAATCATTCAAGTCTGGTGAGAGAAGTTTAAATACACAAATACAAGTTTAAGTGAAGTTAGGATTGGAATGACTGATAAGCAACTGAGCAAACCAATAATACAAATAACTACTCCTATAATAGACCTGTTTATAATGTGGAATAACAGGAACTTTACATAACTTTATAGAACTTTAACAGGAACTTTATTAAAACAGTGCACATATTAAAAGGAGAGGAAAATCAAAATTTTTCTTTACATTATCACAGATTAAGGGTGTTCATGTACACAAGAATCTGGCCATGAAAGCATAAATGAAGCTTTTAGATCTTTTCTGTCATAATCCTTGGGAATATGTGACAATTGGCAAAATTGTTATTGATTCTCTTGGTAGTTAATAACTTGTTTAACAGCCACCATTTGGCATAAATTATCTTAGCTTTTGTAGTGTGTTATTGTTGCTTTTTGGTTGCCAGCTTCTCTCTGTATCCTTCCTCTGTGAGGTTGGTTTGACTTCAGTAGCTCTCTGAGCCTCAGCTTTTGGTTGGAAGGGATTTCATGGTAGTTGCATAAAAGACTGCTGGGCATAGTTTAAGAGCATCTGTCAATAGGCTTTCTGAAGCTAAAGTATTTTTTGTTTCCTTAGATGAATTTAAAGGTTTTTAGCAACATAAGTTTCAGAGTTTTGCACACTTTGTCTTGGCCAAGTTGCATTGAACTTTTTGAAACTGTGCTATGATGTGTTTCAACAGGTCAGTCAGTAGCCACTGATTCCTTGTTTTTGGTAATTTTATGCAGTCTTTGAAACTTTCTTTTGTCATCAGAACTGGATTATTATTAATTAAATGCTTTTGCTCTTGTAGACCCCCATCCATTCGCCCCAACAAGTTTTTCCAGAGATCAGCAGAGAAGTTTCTGGTCCATCAAATAGAGAGCAAGGTGACAGCTCAGATGAAAATGAAACTACTGATCTGAGCAAGAAAAGGCTAAAATCTACCTCCAGAAGAGACAGCTACAGTGACAGCAGCAGAAGTGGTGATGAGGAGGTGATGGAGTCAGCAGCACAGGTGGGGCTTGGCTGGAGTTCTGTGCTGTACCACAGCTCAGGTGAAGCTGAGGCACAGGCACAGAGCCAGTATGAGGCACACCCTGGTCAGAAGGACACTGTTCGCACCATCCTGTATCCTGAGCAAGAGGCTCCCGGCAAGGCAGAGCTTGAAGACAGGTATGCTGCTGATAATGATCCTCATCATTCTGCAGAAATGTTTATAAAAGCAGTTTATTGGACCTATTCCTAGAAATACTTCTTTTGGTTTGCTTTTTAGATCTGCATAAAGTCAACCTTGGTTCATATTTTAATTTATGAATGACAGCCACATTGTACTTATTCCTGTTTTTGGTTTTTTTTCCTGCTTTGTCTGTAGTGATCTGCCTTTGGATTTGCCAGTGATCCCAACCTGTAGAACTGTACCTGATGTTACCACATCTATGTTAATAAATGACTGTTATGCTACTCCTGTCTCGGAGCTGACTTCACACCTGGGAGAAATAGATTCGTTACTCACCCAGCTGGAAAAAAACGCTGAAGAATATGAGCCAGTAATACACTATTTCTGTCTTTCAGGAGCATAAATGTCCTGCTGTGTTTGTTTTAGCCATGGTTTTGAGAGTGGATAGAAATTAGGCACATTAATTTACAAATGGGATAGCTGTAGGTTATACTTGCACTAATGTGTGTGCCTTATAAATGGCACATGCATTGCCATTTGTAGTCAGTTAATGGCAGCTGCTCATACCAATGTCTGCAGATATCTTCTGTGTGGGCTCTTGAAGAGTAGATACATTTCCCTCTGTGTATGTGGAGGCATCCATCTGTACATAGGTGGATGTGTATATGTCCATTTCATGGGTCATTTCATCCTGGAAACCTTGGCATTAAATATTTGCCTACCTCTCAACCATGTACTCAGAGGAAGCTTAAATGGCAGGTATCTTGCTTCTGCTCTTTTAGTTTTAGGTGGTTGTTCAGAGGTCAGAGAATAAATTGAGGCATCAAGGGCATCAGGAGATTCTGTTCTTTGCTGCATTTATAACTATGAATCCCAAAGACTTTCTGCTCTGTTGCAAGATGGCAAAGAGCCTATTTTTGAGGCTCTTGTGAGAAAGCTTCTTGACACCACAGAAATTTCTTGTGTATCAGAAGGGACTTCCATATCCTCACATAATCTGTTCAAAGATTGTAAAAAATTGAAATTGAATCTTGGTACATCCCATTTGTGAGGGTCTACCAGGTTATAAATTGCCAATACTCCATTTTGATAAGAAACGGTATTTTTCTTAGTCCCTTCTTCAGAAGTTCTTCACCATCTTTCCTGGTGCTCTGTGATTTTTTTAATGCAAATGAGATAGATCCATATCTTTCAAATCAAAATTAATGCAAAATAAAATGGGCAAAATACGTGCATGTGTTCAGTTTCAAGATAAGCTCTCTGGTATTGTGTCTCACTGTAGAAAACTATATTCACTTACTTTGTTCTGAATAATTATGAACATGTTGAGATATTTAAAACTACAGAGCCTTTCTTATATATGGGAGCTAGATAAGGGTAAAATAAGGTGTGAGTTTTGGTGTGTTTTGTTTAATTCATAGACTTTTGGTCCCATGTTATTTCCATGCAAATTATTATTTGGTTCTTTCTAAACTCATTAGAGATGCTTATTTGAAGCAACTAAGCTGAGCCTGATAAGAAACATGTCTTGTTCCAGTCTTGTGTCCCTCTTAAATCAGTAGGTAAATCAGTTGTCTGCTTCCAGCTGTCTTAAATTCAGTAAAATGTTTGTATTTCTTCTGATTGCCTATTTGTAAAGTGGTGTTTTGTCCCCCTAGGAAGTGGAGCTCCGAGTAACTCTGACAAAGTCAGAAAAGGGCAGTCTGGGTTTTACAGTGACCAAAGGTAACGAAAGTGTTGGCTGCTACATTCATGACATTGTTCAGGATCCTGCCAAAAGTGATGGGAGACTACGGCCTGGAGACCGACTCATAAAAGTGAGAGAATTAATGTTTTCATATACAGGGATTGCATGAAAAGGACAACTTTCAGTCCAAAAAAACAAGTAAATTGTGTTGTAGGCCAAGTCAAATGTGGTTAAAGGGCAAAGACACGCACCTTCTGAGAGGCGTGATTCAATAGCACTTGAGTGTCAGCGATGAAGAGAGACAGGCAAGACTGATGTGTGATAAGAATCCGAATTTATTGTGGACCACGAATGCTTATATACTGTTTCAGGAAGGCTAGTAATGTTTTGCTGCAATGATTGGGTTAAACAGCACACAAACAAACTTAATGCATTTTACAACATTTCTTGCTTGGAGAAGTCTGATGCAATTTCCCTTTTCCAGTAAACCAGTCTGATTGAATCTTCTTGCAGCCTTGATTTAATCCTCAAAGTTCTGTTCGCTCCTGCTGTGGCATCCTGTTATCAAATCTCTTAGGCTAACCAGGTCCAAAGTCCATAATCTGTCTTGTATATCCCAACACTTGAGAACAGCAATAAGTACTTTCTCAGTGATGCTGTCTTACTTGGGGCCTAACAAGGACACCTGTGTTGCTTTCGTTGTTGCAGGTTAATGACATCAATGTCACTAACATGAGCCACACTGATGCAGTCAACTTTCTCCGAGCTGCCCCAAGGACTGTCACATTAGTGCTAGGGCGTGTTCTGGAGCTACCAAAGATGCCGGTGTTGCCTCATTTGCTGCCTGATGTTACACTAATGTGCCATAAGGAGGAGCTAGGTAACACGGAATTAGTCTGCTTTTTGCCGTAAAGAAAAATCTTCCCCTTCAGTTACAAAGAAACCTTGATTTTTTATTGTTTTCCCCTTATTTCCCTGCAAAGGTTTGTCGTTATCAGGAGGCCATGACAGCCTTTATCAAGTTGTGTATATTAGTGACATTCTCCCCAAATCGGTTGCTGCCAGAGAGAAGAGTCTCCAGGTACTAGATATTATCCATTACATTAATGGAGTAAGCACACAAGGAATGACTCTGAAAGAAGCCAAAAGAATGCTGGAAACATGCCTTCCAACAGTGGTGCTCAAAGCAACCAGGTGTGTTCTGGAAGCAAATGCTACCCTGTATTTCCTGTTTTTCTTGCATGATTGTTTGAGGGTATGTATGATTATATGATTAAAACCTGTTCCTGGTATGACAGGAAGTTCACCACTGAGGACTGACTCCACAGAAAGGGTCTATAAATTCTTTTGTGCTACAGTGGAGCACAAGGGTACCTGGTACTTGCTGTGCTTTGTGCTTCTTGAGAGCACAAGGCTTTGTCCAGCTATGAACTACAGATGTTCAAATACACCCCTTGCAGTCCAGGAGGAATTAGTCAGAGACCTGCTGTGGCACTTGGACACTTACAGGTCTGTGAGGATGGATGGGATTCATCCAAGGGTATGGAAGGAGCTGGCAGGAGAGCTCACCAAGGTGCTGTCCATAATTTGTCATCAGTCCTGGCTCACTGGGGAGGTCCCAGGTGGTTGGAGGTTGACCAGGGTGATACCCATCTGCAAGAAGGGCTGGAAAGAGGATGCAGGGAACTACAGGCCTGTCAGCCTGACCTCAGTGCTAGGGAAGGTTACAGAACAGATCACCTCGAGTGCAATCACACAACTTGTGCAGGACAAGGGGATCAGGCCCAGCAAGCAGGGGTTCAGGAAAGCCAGGTCCTGCCTGGCCCACCTGATCAACTTTCATGACTGGGTTCCCCATCTGGTGGATGAGGGAGAATCTCTGGATGTGTCTACTGGATTGAGTGAAGTCTTTGATACTGTCTCCTACAGATTCTCCTGGAGAAGCTGGCAGCCCATGACTTAGGGACATGCTCTTCACTGGATTAAAAACTGGCAGGAGTGAGAGAGTGAGGGTGAATGGTGCTAGTGGGGTTTCTCCAAGGCTCAGTATTGGGGCCAGTCCAGTTTCATTTCTTTATTGATGATTTGGAAGAGGGAATTGGAAATGTCCTCACTCAGTTTGCAGATGACACGGAGTTGTTGGGAATGATTAGCAGTTTTACCAATAGTACTGTTTATTTCAATGTCTGATGATTACCGTGATTTACTTATTTTTTTAATAAATATTCCTTGTAAATATTTGTTTTCACAGAGATGGTCATGCAGTGTTCCCAAAATCCAAAAGCCTTGAGAACTCAAGTCCATGGCCAATGAAAGCTAATGGTAAGATTTGTGTGCTTACTCATAACAAGGGAAATGCACCTGTTTATAAAAATAAAGGAACTGATATGGGCTGTAAGATACTATCCTAGTCCAACTTACTGTGACCAGCTCCAACAGGAGTTTGCTTGATCTTTCCTCTAAGAGCTCCATGAAGAAATTCAGCAATAGAGCCTTTATGATGTCACTTGCTGTGTGGTTTAGAAATTCTCTCTAATACAGAGCAGAAGGGTTCCTTTGAAGAAGGACCCAGATGTCAGATAATATTTAAAAAAAAAAAAAGTACTCAGTGACAGATGTTTGTGGCGTTGTATCTTGTATATTTTGAGGAAAAGGGAATCAGCGCTGTTCTCAAATGTGCATGTTTCCACTGCAAGTTGTTAAACTATTTATCAGCATTTCTCTTTGCTTTGAGGTAGTTACTTGTATTAGCATTCATGCTTTCTGATCCCATTAAACAGAACATTCAAAAAGCCATTATATGAAGTGTAGTCATTCAGATAGAAGTTTGGCAATGCACAGAAACCAGGCAGAAATGCTGCTAATGTCATAACATGGTATTAAATGCCTTGCTTCTTTTATAAAAATAATTGATGGGGGCTAATTTAATTTCAGAGGAAAAAAAGTTGGGTTTTCCCCATTTTTCTTTAGGTTGTTCCTGTGGTGATCCCTGTGATAAAACAGAAAAGTCAGCTGATGCTTATGGGCCCCAGGTAAATGCTCCTCTCTTGTGCCTATTACCGTTAACCAAAGAAAAGAATCTACTTCAAACACCTTTAAAACTAAATAAATTAATTAAACAATCTGTTGATCAAAGTATACAAACTCACTATTATCAATTGACAGGACTAAGCAATGATCATAAGAAATATGCATGGTTTTTTAATTTATCTGCTCCTTCTTTGGCACTGCTTTGTTGAAAGACAAATTGTCTTATGAGAAGGATGTAAGGCTATCATCCAGAATATTCCATTCAGCTCACAGTTTCTGTAGATGCTTTCATATTATGTTGGCTAGGTGGTTTTCTTTCTTTTTTTCCTCTTAGTTTTTCCTTAGAAATGCTGTGTTGTGGGACCAAAAGTACTGAAGCTTGCATACATTTTATGGGGGTTAAAATAATGTTAAATACAACCACGTGTGCTCTTGTAGAAGCTGCTGCTTCATCATGTGTTTTTTTCTCTTAGTTGCTTAAATTTTTTTTTTATTTGCTCTTGTCATGTGAAACTTCCCACCCATCACCCAGATTTCTCAGATTATATGAATAGATGTTTTATTTGTTGTTGAGGAGAGGTGAGAACTTTTTAATGGCTGCTTGCTGCTTCAACAAGCTACCAGGCTCTTTAAGAGTTAATTTGTACTGTTCTTTGCTTTCTCAGGTCAATGGCAATGGCATCCTGGGACCTTCTCAGGGAAATACAGAAAACAATATCCATCACACGAAAGCACTAATGAACCTCTCAGGAGCAGAAGATGCACCTTCCCTTGGATTTACCAATCAGATGTCAGATTTTCCTAAACACATTGACAAATCAGGTAAGAGGGGGTGAGATGGGGACTGCGTTATTTTGTCTTTTATAGTACCAGTGAAGAGAATCACGGCATGGTTGAATATGCTGAAATAAGTAAATGTTAGGCTGGCAGTCACTTTGAGAAGATCATTTCCAAGTCTTGTGCTTTGCTTTGTAGGAGTTAGTTGATGTTGAAAGTAGATTTATAGAAATTGATTTTGTGTGAGAGAGAATTAAAGGAAGGCCATGGTAACAGCTCGAAATAATGCTGTGTGTCTGCCCCTTTAAATTAGTTCTCGCAAATCGTTCTATATTGGGAAAAGTTGTCATTTTGCACTACTTGTCTTCAGGAACGGAGGTTCCAGATGATGAGTATTATGATGAGGATGACCACAATGAAGTTGTCCAGTATCTGTTGGATGTTGTAGATGAGGAAGCCCAGAATCTCTTAAATCAGAATAATGCGACTTCAGAGGCTCAGTGTCTTCTACATCTCCAGAAGGCTGCATCAGAAAATCACCTGCCAGGTAATGTGAGCCATTGAAAAAGAACATCACTGACAGCAAAATACTTGGAAACAAGGTGCCAAGTAAGCAATTGGTTTGTTAACAGGGAGAGTTGATTGACATTGATGTGATATCTGAACTGGAAGTTTCCCAAGCTGAACATAGACAAATAGTTGCTGATTACCATGAATTTGAGATAGAATGTAATAGGTGAGGTTCTGGTTTGAAAAATCTGAATTTTGCTTTAAGTAAGCCAGGAAAATGATTTCTATTCTAGAGTTGTCTCTTGGGTGAAATTCGTATTGTTGGGATACCTGGTCCTGCAGCTGCAGTCATGTTGGTGTGCTGAAGCATTTCAGCATTTCGTTGATTTCAGATTGGACAACTTGGAAATCTATTGAGATCTCTCAAAACCAAACAATTTACTAACCTGCTTTGTCTCTTTCAGAAAGATTGGCTTATTTTCAGTACCTCCTTCTGACTGTACACCTTTCTCTTCCTTTATTCCATCTCCTCAGCTTTACATGTTACTAATTCAAATGTAGGGAGGAGTAGGATTTGTAGTTCCTTTGTATTGTGACACTGTATGCATGCTCCAAAAATTCAAGCAAGACGCTTGCTACTTCTGTAGAGGTTCCTTCTAGAACTCCAGGTACACCTTTCAAAATTATAATTTTTTCAGGTCATGACTTCAAGGCCATTGGGTTATTGTCATTGGTCATTGCATCAGAAGTCAGGGATCCCTGAGGTTCTAGCTGTGCCAGGATTTCAGCTGAAGGATATCATTGGAGCTCCAGTACTTCCCTTTTCTTGTAGGCTGTTCTTTGCAACTGAAGATGAATTGAATCCATAGGGTATTGTTGGCGATGGAGAGAGAGGGGGACTTGTGAGATGGTCAGTGAATCCAAATCTGTTGTGAACTACAAACACTTATATACTGTTTCAGGAAGGCTAGTAATGTTTTACTCCAATGATTGGGTTAAAATCACATACACAAACTTATGCATATTACAACATATCTTGCTTGCAGAGTTAATGAAGTTTTTCTTTTTCCGGATTGAATCTTCTTGCCATCTTGATTCAATTCTCGAAGTTCTGTTTGCTCCTGCCAAGGCATCCTGTTACCAAATCCCTCATGTTAACCAGGACCAAAGTCCTATAGGGTATGGCAGCAGGGTGCTTCCACAGCAGACAGATACAAGTCAGATTTTATCTAGCATGTCCTAATTGCATTTTGTTAATACAAAGAGTGAGTAGAATCCTGGTTTAGACCTACTGCTGGTCTAAATCTAAATGAATTGCAGAAAAACCACTGGCATGGGGAATGTGGTAACTTAGTAGCTGCAGCCTGTTCATCAGTTATGCTGTGACACAGATATTCCATGCAAACAACTTCACATATCATGGCAGCTGTTCCAGTTATAAAATAAAGAAACCTAAAATCTGATTATTCTATACAGTAAGAACTCTTTTCCAACGCCCTGGTAGCAAAGGGCCTTAAAAAGTATTTCTTGGTTATTCTGGCACCTGTATTCCCTGTCTAGTGCCAGACAGGTGGAACAGGACTCATATCTGTGAGAGGGTGGCTCCTGGGCATTTTCTCGTGTGTTTATCTGCTCTATCCCCTGCTTTTCTTGTTCAGTAGAGATGAATGGAAGGGTGACAGAAGATAAGTCTGAGGACACAGACTGTGATGGGTCATCTTTACCTGAAGATTTTTCAGAGGTAGGATGGCAACAAGCTGGCAGATGCTCTTACAGTTTTTTCCCTTATTTGGCATAGAATTGGTAGAAACAACATTACATGTCCTTTAAAGGAGAACATCACTGTAAGTAGTAGCTTTAAATGGTGTATAAACATTCATTTTTAAATAGCATATGATTATCATAAATTACCTATGTAAGAGAAGAAAGCATAAACTTACTTTACACTATCATATGAAGTCCATCAGCTTTTTTGTCAATAAAGGTGGTAATAAACTACTTTGTTAATGCTACTTCAGCTTTTTAATCTAAAAGATTCCAGTGGTTCCTGCTCAAAGAAGGGAAGAAGTCGCAGTGAAAATGAATGCTGTGTAGACCTTACTGTCCAAAATGTGGGTTTAAAATTTCTTGTCCTGCTACTTTTTCCTAGGATAAGTTCATAAGCTTGAAAAACTTGTATATGTGGTTTATTGTGTGTCCTGTTTTACATCAGTCACTGGATGCCAGATCTGTCTCTTAGAGTTTCAAATCAGCAGAACTCTGTCTCTCCAGCACATCCTGGCCCTTGCAGCTTTCTGTCCAGTTACTGGAGCTGAAAATCAAATCAGGAATCTGGCTCTATATCAATGTGCTCTAGGAAGAGCCACAAGTAAAATTGTATGGCAGTGGAAAAGCAAGTCAGCCTAAAAAGTATAAATTATTTTGTAGAGTTTTTCTTGAAGGAAGGATGGAAATGCCTTTCTCTGTGCTGAGTTTTCACCGTCTGCTGAGGAAGGTGTGAGTAGGAGTGTGTGTGTCATTTAGAGGTAGTGCCCTGTTATGTTACATAGCCACAGTATAGCAACTGTGGCTTGACAGTTCTGAGGCAGAAGTTTTCACTATCACATTTAGCTCAAAAAGGGTTTCTAAGTATTAGAAACAAAAAAAGCCAGCTGGGGAAAACTTAGGTGACTCTACTGCTGTTGTGAGTCAGAAATTATTTTAATATAGCTTTTTGGCCTTGTTACAGTAGAGTATCTTTCCAAGTGCTCAATGTTCTCATCCTCTGTTATTTTGGGTTAATGAGATGTCTAAAAGAGGAAAGTCTTCCATTATGTGCTGCTTTGAACTTAGTACCCTTCAGAAATAGTCCCTGTAATTGTTAATTGTTTAAAATTTGCAGTATGTGAATGATGCAACTATGTCTTTCAATGTGTTTTGAAATACTTCTTCTAGCCAACCCATGTAAATGGTTGTGAAGACTATTGTGAAGTAAAAGCTGTGCCAGAAAGGTAAGATTTCTTTTCTAGTGTTGCTTGAAACGAAACCTGTGAAGTCTGAAGTGTAATATGTTGGAATGAGAGAAAAACAACAACAAAAGAACCCAAGAAACCACCCCCAAAACAAATGCAATAATTGAATAAAAAACAAGAATTGAATTGTTCTCTTGGTCTGTTCCTTACTTTGAAAGTTATAATTTGCCTGAATAGGAATCAGTTTTATGTGGTTTACTATGTCCTACTTTTATTTGTTCCTTTGATACATGGTTGTGGCAAGTAACTGGACTGTGTTCAGATGTCTCCAAATAACATAATTTGCATTGTGCTAACAACTTGGTACTTGAATGTGAAGAAAGCATTCAATCATTGCTGTCGTCAGTTCAAATCTATACAGGCTTTATTAGGGTTACATCTTCTGGTTTTAGACCACTGCAACTCAAATGTAGAGTTCCTCTACTCCATCAGCTCCCATCTAGATGACTGAGGCTTGCTGTTTTTTCCATGGAGCACAAAGCACATGACTGACCAAGTTATTAGCTGGCTGTCCCTTTGAGCCACTTTGAGCTTTAGATATTCCCAAGGTTGTTTCTCTAAGTGACATAATTTTAGTCCAGGTGAAATTTTAGTGAAAATGTATATGGTTTTATGTTGTTAAGCTTGTGGGAAGTTTGGGGTTGAGACTTAGCACAAGTGGTGACATTATGACCTAAAATACTTACAAAGCTAGAAAACTTGCAACTGAAAACAGATACTCAATTGTAGTGACTTGTATGAGTAGCACAAATCTGGATGGTATTTAATTGCGTAGCCTTTGAAAAATAATTGCAGTGGTAGTTATTACTAGATTTGTATATTCTTGGCTCTTTTTCCACTGTTATCTTTTTCAGATCCCCTTTGGGGATGTAAAAAAAAAAAGGTAGGGCAAAAAATTTAGGTTTTTGAGATCACTGGTAGATGCCCAGTCCAGAAATAATTGTAGCTATAAATTACTTTCTGGTGGGGTTTGTTTGTTTTTTACCTAGGTTGCAAATATGTTGGTTCTAGGTGTTACTTCTTACTTCCGTACCTTTTCCTTTTTATAGATCCCTTCCACAGCCTTCCTTGAGCCAGGCGGATGAGGAGGGAATCACGTGGGGAAGCCATGAGCTGCCAATTGAATCAGTCAGCCAGGAACGTGTAAATAAAGGCAAGGATATTTTATATAATCAGTGGAAAACTTCAGGGTCACGTTATATAAACAGAAGTGAATTTTGAGATGTCCTGGCTATGTTTTGAGGGTGTCATGGCAGGTATGGGGGATTCTAGCAGCTCAGCAATGTACTGGGAAGAATTTCTACATCTTTGTGTGATAAGTGTGTGAGAGTTAATAGGAACAAGTGTTGGCAACACTATGTCTGTAGTTGTAGAAGAGCTGGGACCAGCTGAGATACTTCCTTCCTCAGTATCTGTCTCACAAAATCTGTAACAATAAATGTATGTTTGACTGTGACTAGATTGATATATCATGTGTTTCACATACCAGCTACCCCATGCTCAGATTAGGCACTACTTTTATCTTGATTGTCATTCTTCCAGTGCTGCTCAGTGTGGCAGAGTGGAACTCTGTGCAGTTTGATGTGTTTGGCAGACTTTAGTCTTCACTTTTTTTGAGCTAGCATTAGAAATGTCAGTTCCTGAAGTTCATATACAGCAGTCCTTTGCATTCATTAAAAGAAAAAAAGGATAATCCATGTGATACTTCAGACTAAGTCAGTAGATTTAGGACACTTCTAATTGCAATACCAGAGAGATTCTTGGTTTATGAATTCTGTTGTGCTTCAGAGAAGCACTGAAGGCCTGATGGGAGGCAAGCTGTATTGGGAAAAAAGTGTCCTTCCAAGTGATAATTGTAAGATGTGCTATGTACACATTGAGTAGTAGTGCTAAAAACAAGTCACAGGCTGTAATATGGAGAGTTCTGTGTGTGTCCATCCATTTTTGTAGGTTATTGTGTTAAGAACTTACATTTTAAATGTACTTGAAGTTTGTTTCAAAGTATATATTGGAAGTTCAGGAAAATACTCCCTTTAGTTACTGCATTCATCAGAGCTGATTTTGTGTCTTACTGGTTTTGCTAGTTAATTTGGTTTTGCCTGTCAGACTAAGACGAGAGCTGCATGTTCTTTCTAGTGTGTGGGAGCATTCAAGAGAAAACAGGCAGTGCAGTGGTGAACAACTACATGCAAATACAACTGTGAGCTACCGTTCATGTTTCCCTGCTTTTAGCAATTTATTTATATTTATATCTTTTGCTAGTTTTCCCCCTAGTGACAGATGAAGAGATCTCTGCACTCCCTACTGTGAATGTGCTCCCTGGAGGCAAATATTCAGGAGCCAAATTGAAGTCAGTGATCAGGATGTTGCATGGATTGCTGGAACAGGGAGTCCCTTCTAAAGAGATTGAAGTGAGTAACTATTTGTCCTTTAAAGTCCTTTGCCCCAGTATGAAACAAAAATAGAATGGCTGGATCATCACTGCCTTGAATACCACAGCTTTAATTGGAAGCTCAAAAGAGATGAAAAGACTTGACACCAGAGACTTCTCTCCCTTCTCCCACAAGCTGCTGAGAGAATGAGATTAGTTTGAATTCAGTTCATAAGTGTTTTTACATCATTCTTGCTGCTGGTAAATTAGCAAGTGAATATGATGTAAACAGGCCTCGACAAACGCTGTGAAGTCCAGCTGCTGAATGTTAAACCAGTTTTTTCAAAGTCCTAATGATCATAATGACCTAATGACCATGTTACATGATCTGTTTTTTGAGAGAATGAGATAAAATATTTACTGATAGTATGTAGGGTTTGGTTTGGGGCCTTTTTTTTTCATTTCATTTTCTTGGCTGTGTAAAAGATTTCCTTCCTGTGACTGTTTTATTTTGCATATCCACATTAGGATTTGATTTTTAATTGTTCTGTTTGTTAATGACTTGATAACATAAGCACTCTTACTATTATTACGAATCAGTGTTTCCTAATGCACATGTAATTGCTTCTTTACAGAACCTTCAGGAGTTAAAACCTCTGGATCAGTGTTTGATTGGACAAGCAAAGGAGAACAGGAGAAAGAACAGATATAAAAACATACTTCCTTGTAAGTCCTAACTCATTGGAAATTCACAGTTGACATTCTGTCACTACCTGTGTGATCAGATGGATCAGATCAGAGGTGGGATGGTTTGATTCCTAATCCTAGTAAGGATGAAAATAAAGCAAGCATTTATAAGGCAGTTTAAGATCAGTGAACAATATACTGCTGTGCTGTGGTAGGTAGACATGGATGTTCACAGACTTTTCAGTTGTTTCAGCAGATCCCGTGTCTTAAATGATGCATACATGTGGAACCAGACAAGGTTTTTTCAGTTTTACCCATACAGAATTGGAAAAACAGACGTCTACTATTGTCAGTAAATTTCCTGTCATAAAGTACTGCTTGTTAGGTGTTGAGGAATAAGACTTGACAGAGGTTAGTTCTATGTGAGAAAAACTCAACTTCTGTTTTTCAGAGTTGCTGCAGTTCAAATCGCTAATCTCATCTGTCTGCTGATTTGTATTTCTCCTGCAGACATCTTTTTCGTTATTGAAAGTACTGATTAGTGTCCTAAATGAAGTGTTCAAGTGATTTCTTTCTTTTAAAGCAAGCTGTGGAAGCATCAGTGGAGTGTGAGTGTGTAAGACTCAACAGCTGTATTGTGTGAAGGTCAGATGATGTGCACACCTAACATGAGATCTTTCTCTTGTGTGGGGATGACAGATGACACCACCAGAGTCCCTCTCGGGGTTGAAGGTGGATACATCAATGCCAGCTTCATTCGCATGCCCGTGGGGAACGAGGAGTTCGTTTACATTGCGTGCCAAGGACCTCTTCCTACTACTGTAGCAGATTTCTGGCAAATGGTTTGGGAGCAAAACTGTACTGTAATTGCCATGATGACTCAGGAGGTCGAGGGAGAAAAGATAAAGTGTCAGCGTTACTGGCCAGATGTGCTCAGTAAAACCACCATGGTCAATGACAGACTACGCCTTGCTCTTGTGAGACTTCAGCAGCTGAAGGGCTTCATCATCAGGGTGCTGGAGCTCGAAGAGATTCAGGTGAGTGAATCTAATTCTGCATGCTTAGAGTTTTTTCTGACTGTTGCCATACTTATACTTCTGGCTTGCCTGCTTTCACTTGCATTGTCTACATCAAGAGGCAACCCAGGGCTTCTCCTCTTTGCCCAGTGATCATTACTGGGCAGCTGTTCTTCATTGCAGCTTGTGCTGCTCTGTGACCTTTATAGGAGAAACTATTTGGGCCAGGCTATGGTTTCATTATACCAATGAGACTCTAAATTTTGGCTCCCATTGGCCACAGAAACATATGTAGGGATATGAAATTCACTGATAATTCAGCCTGACTAGTTGACTCCTCTGTGATTAGCTCAGTCTGCCCAGTGAACCTTACACTTTTAAACTACTTACTAGTTATTTCCAGCTTAGCTCTTGTATTGAATTACAAACACCTTCACTGGGCAAATCCCTCTGTTCTGCAAATCCCTCAATTTGTTTCTTTTTATTCTTGCCACATGCCAAATGGATGATGTTGTTTTTGAACCTCAGACAGGTGAAGTGCGGTACATTTTCCACCTGAACTTCATTGCCTGGCCCGACCACGACACCCCCTCCCAGCCAGATGATCTGCTCACCTTCATCTCTTACATGCGGCACGTCCACAAGTCGGGACCCATCGTCACGCACTGCAGCGCAGGCATCGGGAGGTCGGGCACCCTCATCTGCATCGATGTGGTCCTGGGGCTGATCAGCAGAGACCTCGATGTGAGTATCCCAGGGGATGGGCTCAGTGGTGCTTCTGACCCGCAGGAAATGCATCCCACTGAATCCATGCAATCTTTAAAGGGTGTGCCATGCTCTTGGCAGTACTGTGTTTCTTTGCTGGTGATCCCAGGTGGGGAGAGCTCTAATATCCAGTGGCACTTGGGTCAGCTCAGCAGCCAGGTGCCACTTGAAGTATGTTGCAAGGACTTCTACCATTGTGGACTTCTGGCACGTGGCATGGGGAAAATGGTGTTGCCATGATGGCTTGGGCAATTGTTGGAAGGAGGGTGTAAATCAACTTTTCCAGCACAACCAGGGATGTGCTCTCTAGGGTGATCCACAGGAGGGTGCTAGCTTCCTTATGTTTATGTCCTTCAGCGGCCTGGGGTAGCAAAACTGCAGTGAATTTCTAAGGAAGATGAGCTATGTCATGCTTAGCTCAGTGGAGTTTCCAAGAACCCTCTGAATGTCTAAAACTCTCTTTTCTGCATGCTTAGCAAGAGGGCCTGTGTACAAAAGAACACAAGAGAAGGGGGGACTGTCTGATGTAGGGCGACATTGCCCAGAGATAGCACATGCTGGTTACCTACCAGACAAACGTAGGCTGTAGTGAATTATCTGTTTCACTACTAATGTACCTAATTCTGTTCCCTGGTTTGATGCTGGGGAGGTTGCTTTGTTCAGCACATCTGTCTTTTTTGAATGTTTAACTTGCTGTATGTTTTGGTAGTTTGACATCTCGGACCTGGTGCGCACCATGCGTCTGCAGAGACACGGAATGGTTCAGACAGAGGTGAGTCTGGATTCCCCAGGCGTTCACTGAACCATCTGAAGTGCCAGAGAACTTCTTGGTGCACACAGCAATTGTCTTTGTGCACTGTAATGTCACATTTGTGTCACAAGAATTAAATCAGATAAGTAGCAGGATGTATTTAACATTTATAAACACAAGCCGTTTTTAACATGCTGTATTGTTTTGATCTGTGTTTAAAAAAAATTCTGAGTTTTCATCTTCAAAAACATCTGTTTATAGAGGTCGGCTAAGCTTTTTTGGTTTAAAGTTGCATTATGAACTGAAGAGAAGGCCTAACTGTAGCTGCTGTGAATCACTGATACTATCAGAGACATCTTGAGATCTCTTTTGGTAATATAGTCAGCCAGAAGTTCAATCTTTTAGGAATAATCTGGATCTAGAGCTAATTAACTTTAGAGATGGTCATCGCAAGATCTTATTAAAATCTGCACTTTTTCTTTGAATGAGAAGGAATTGTGAAGTCACAGTTTAAAAAAACCCTAAAATCAGATCAGTAAACTATCAGCCCCATCCCCACCTCACACCCCAAAGTATGTATCAGCTCCTGCACCTCTGTCACTCAGATCAAGGTAAGAAGTTCCACTGTCCTCCACTGAGTTCTGTATTAGTTGGCATTGGTGCAAGTCCTTGAAATTCACTTGCTTGTCTTCGTTTCTACTTACATAAAGTGCCTAGTCTCCTTATAGGTGGTTTCGGTGTGAAAGAAGGATAAATGTCCCATATGAAATATATCTGGAGTATATATAGTGGCAGAGGAGTGTCTGTATTTGCTTTAAGTTGATGTTGCATATTTTTCCACTGTGGCCTTTTTGTTTGTTTGGGTTTTTGTTGTTTGGGGTCTTTTATTTTCTTTGGGATTTGGTGGTGGTGGTGGTGATTTTATTATTTAATAGTATAATTAGTAATGAAAGTGCTGTGCAACTGTGAAGTGCAAGTGAGAGCACTTAGGTGTGCAGGCATTTTTCACATGTTCTGTAATTTCCTTTTCCTTACAGGATCAGTACATTTTCTGCTATCAAGTTGTTCTTTATGTCCTGAACCATCTCCAGGACAAAGAAAAACAGAGAGACAAATAAAATAGTGAAGCAGAAGTGCATTTAAAATAAGGAAGCAAGGAGGTTGAGAGGCTTTGGAGGATTTTATTTGTCTTGCCAATAGTTTACTAATCCCTTTTTTCAATTGCTGTCCAATGCCTTTTCCATAAAGTCTCTCCATCATTCCAAATAAGGTATATAGTTTTAAGGGAAAGGGATAGTTCATACAATACCACTATTATCTTCAGCCCCACGGATGCACATCTGAGATTTTTGTATAACAATATTTAATAAAGCTGCATTTTTTTTGCGGCTTCTTTAATATGTCATAAAACACGGGAATAAAAGTATTTTAATTTAAAAAGAAAAGTAAAGAAGAAGAAAGTAATCCTATACTACTTCCTGCAGTTCTACAACTGTTTTGGGCTAGTTGTTCTTACAGGGTGGGGAGGTGGGAGGGATGAAGCAGTATTTTTATCCTGGCAAACTTTATTACAAAGACATTTTACTAGTTTCTTTTGAAAGCTTGTTGATGGCACAGAATTTTTGCCCTTCTAGTACAATTACAGCTATTTTATAGAGGGTATCTTGAAATCAGCATTTAAGCTTTAAGAGATGCCTGTTAGCATAAGGATAGTAGTGAATGTTAACTGTATCATGGTTAATAATGTTTACTTCATAGAATTTCATGTATATATTTATATACTTTTACACATAAAAAAAGCTGAATTATTGGGTGTCTAACCTTGTAATTGATTAGGCATCTCCACTCTGTAAATAAAAATATATCTAATGTACACTGATCAGTGGGTCTGGGTATTTTTGTGTCCTTGTGACTGATGTTTCTTGGCCTTCCATGGCATCATTCCTTGCACTTGCTGGCCTTAAGACATAAAGGTCTTTATGTCTTTTTAAGTTCATGCACATTTTAAGATTTCAGTGTCCTGTTCTTCAGTATCTGTTTGAAAAATCTGGCAAAGCTGTGGGCTCCTTTCTGTAGAGTTTCCACACTGTGGTGAAAAGTTTCTTTTCCTTCCCTCGTTGTTTTTTAGCACACCTGGGGATGGAGACCATATCACTTTTTTAGGGGGTGTGTTTGCACTGCTTCAGCAGTGTTCTGACAGCGCTGTAACCTACTCTGCTTACAGCAACCAGGCTTGAGGTTGGAGGCAAGATTCCGGATTCTAAGTAGCTCAGTGGTTTAGTGATAATGTAAACAGTCAAAACTGTTCTGATTGAAAATTTTCAGTTTAAGCTCTGTGGGAGCCTTAGATGGTAAATAAATGCTATCAGCCTCTAGTGGTCATTCAAGAGATTAGGCAATATTCCTGTCCCAGCAATCATTGGCAGACCTGAAGCTTTTGCACTGTCAGGAAGGGTGTAAGAGTGCTAATTTGACAGCATTCTGCATTGAAGTGATGTAAGTTCGTTCAGACGCTGATTATTATTCAAGGTTTTGACTCTTCAAAGTAGTAGCCCACCATGTTCCGATGTCCCAAAACTGAGGCAATCGCTGCCTTGCAATAGCACGGCTTAAAAAAAGGAAAAGAGCCTCTTTCACTTTAATTTCACAGTAATACTGTGTATTTTATTCCCTCCAGCATAACAGCAAAATTGTGCGTTTTCCAGAGCAATGTAGTTTGAGGAAGGAAAATTAATTCTTTGTAGATAGAAGCAGATGTAAATTGATTAGCCATGATGGCAGTACACCTATGTGAAGGAGCTATAAATTGAAGACAGAAGATTTTCAAGAGAACAGTTGTATACAGGCAAAGTGAGTAAACACAGCTAGTTAATATACTGTAGTCACTTAACTAATAGTTAGGTGAGTTCAGAGGGTTTGGGCATGTCTGGGTTTTAGAAACAAAAGAAAGTGTTATGGTAACCACATAATACAGTTAAGGCAGTTAAAATCTTCTTTTAAATGTTTTCAGGTACATGCCAAGCAGTGTAGAGATAAGAACAGATTGTGTATAGTGTGGTGCATGGAGCTGAGTGAAGAGTGTCACTTTGAGCCAGATCTTACGAGCTCTCAGCGATCCCTTCATTCCCGAATAGCCCAGCTACCCAGATGGCTTCAAAATGAGCAGGATGGCTCTTGTGGCAGTGATTGAAACAGAAAAGGGTTTAATAAGAAACAAAATAACAAACTTTACAGAGGAAAGCAGTGCCAGGGCAAGAGATGCTCGCTCCTGCTAAGCACCCCACAAAAGCGATCAAATCTTTTGTTCTGTCCCTTTTCTACCCAATGGCTCAGGTGGGACTTTTTGGCTCTGGTCCAACTGAACAGCCCAAAGTTTGAGGTGAAGGACAAAGGTGTCCTCTGGACACCTCCAGAGAGGTGTCTCTGTACCGAATTCGAAGAGAAGTTTCTGGAGTTTTTGCCTTTTTCAGCAAAGAGTACCTGGAAATTCTATTGTAATTTGGTCACCCTGTCAACAGGAGGCACACTGCTACAGCTGAGTACAGCACAAACAGTTTGCATCAGATTACAGTTTATGGGAAACACAAATCAGTAAAATATTTCAGATTTTGCTGCTTGTCCTCACAGATGTGATGATGATCTGGTGGTATGGTGTGTTACACCCTATTTACTTTTAATGGTGGAGACACAAAAAAGCAGAGGATAACTAACTTGATCTAACCTCCCCTTCCTCAGAAAAAGGACAAACACACACACAAACATAAAAAGCAGAGATATGCACTAAAAAAAGAAACACATGCACACTCACAGAGCATTCAGGTGTTCTGAGAAATCATCTATGCATGGTGAAAGGTGGCACTGGCCTCTTTTGAGAAGTGCTCTGAATTTCTTTGGGTTTTTGTCTCAACGCTGAGGAATAGAATATTGAATAAAGATTGAATGCTCTCTAGTCTGACACTTGCTGAGCATACTGGAAGGTTGTCTCTTTTCTAGAAAGAAGGCAGAACTTCTCTGCTGTGACACCTGATGTGGCCACAGCTCAAAACTCAGTAAAAAAATGGATGTGTTTATGCAGTGGGATGGCTTAAACTTGGTTTCTGTGGAAAATCTGGTTGGAAATACGCACCACTGCTCAACTTTTTCTTCAAAGGATTAGATTACTTAAAATCCTTATGCCCCCTTTGAACAAATGAGAAGTAAAATTATTAAGCAGCCTAGTTCCTTGAAAGGAAAATTGCTGTATGCTTTCTTACTATGCTGACTCGGTGATTTGCAGGGGCAAAAAATGTTGAGAAGCTTTTTTAAAGAAAAACTGGGATGCCTTGCTGAGTAAGCATCCAGGACATGCTGCAGCTGAAAGGGATTTTCCTTTATATAAGTATCTGATTTTTAGCAGGAAGTGTATCAGACTAGGGGAAAAACTGACCTATAAACCATTGTAGTTCTAATTAAAGAACTGACCCTGTGTGTTAACCCAAGAGAGAAAGGATCCTTTTTTTTTCCCAGCCAGAATTAGAAGCACAAATGCTTTGGCACATAAGCAGCCTTGTGCCATTAGTAGTTTATCATATCTCTGTTTTCCTTGCTGGTCTTTGCCTGCAAGAGAAGGGCAACAAAGGAGGCATTCCAGTTGCTACTTTAGAGGGTTCATTACTGTTGTTACTTGAATGCTTCTGAGCAGCCTCTGTCCTTACAGATGAAGTCCTTCTAAAACTACTTGCATGGGGAAAAAAAGAACCATCAGCTGGGTGGAAGTTTAAATTTGTGACATCCACTGATAGACAAGTCAGGACATTACTTGGGGCAAACATCAAGTGGCTTGTGGATATTGGCACAGCTGAAGTGAAGAATCCATCCTGTGCTGCCTTCTCAGTGCAGCTGATCTCAGGGGTAAACTCAGGGAAATGTTACTCAGCATTTAAGCAGCTTCGAGAGGGCAGTGTAGTGAGGGCTCTGAATATTAAGAGCGTTCATTCACCAAATATTCATTCAGAGAATGACATTCTCCTGGCTGGGCAAAGTGGCAAATAAATGAATGAACAAGCCAGCAGAGAAGAAAAGGTCAACTCAACACTGGGAAAGAAAATGCTGACAAAAAGTGGCTGATACGAATCAATGCTTTATTGGATATACTGAAAAGACAACGAAGAGCAGACTTACACATACACGATGAGACAACAAGCTCCCATGGCACGTGGTTCTGAGTAGTGCTTGCTGCAAACTGGAGCACAGCCACTGGGTTAGAATTGGAGGTAAATGAAACTTCTAGATCCATCTTTTGGAAAATTCCTTCTGGAGTTCCCATTCAATTTCAAGTGATCTTGTCCAGTGGAGTGTTGACTGATGAAGGTGTTTTATTTGACAACAGTGAACCTATCACATCTTCTGGGCATTGGGGAATTTGTGGAGTGAGATGTTTCACACCAGCCTTTCCCATGAGAGAGCAAGGATGAAAAGGACCATTTGTATCTGAAGTTTTGGCCTATATAGATCTCTTGCAGATAAACATCTTGGTCGATCCAGTTCATGTCAGCTTCTGATAAAATTGATAATAGCCATCATGCAAAGAAAGTTTTGTATTGCTGTGGACATGACTGAATTTCCACTGCTCCTTCAGGTAAACAAACAAAAAAAATGGGCAGAACACCGCGTCCTGTGGCTGACATTCAGACCTCAATTTGAACATCACTTCTTGGGCTTAATTCTGAGTGTTTTGTGTTGGCCACCCCAGTGGGCTCTGTGGGGAATTTTGCTTCTTAATGATATGTTAGGAAAAGGGCAGTTGGTTTTGTTTTAATGAAGTGCTGGAAAGATCTTGCTGGCTATGAGAATGTGACTTGAAGGATAACTCATCAGACTGGGAGCAGATTTAATCATTAATTTCGTCAAGTGGGTTCAAGGAAATGAATTTCATCTTCATTGTTGTACTGTGATGACCTCCATAGTCAAAAATTTTCTCTGGTAGGGCTCTGACTAACTTCAGTACAATAGCCAGATTCCCAAACAAGTTATTAATTCTAAACAAGTTAACTTGGTCACAGATGTAGCCTGGTATTCAGTAACAAGGAGCTTTGTATGGTCTGTTTTGCCTTCTCAGTTCTCTTTAAAGCCAGATTGGGTATTTCTGCACTGACCTCAAAAACAGATACACTGGGATTTTCCATTAAAACCCCTTTTCCTTGAAGTCTTGTCAGAGGTGAAACCCAAAGCTTCAGTAAAGGAACTTGATTTTGGTTCCACCTTTAACATAGTTGAGCTTTCAGACCAAGCCCACTGAAATTGGAGTGTGCTGAGCATTTGCTGTGTAACAGCTCTCTGTCTCCTTGAGATGGGTAAGCCAAATTTGATGTGCTGAGCAAGCCTGCAGTAGCCTTTTGGAAGCTGGACAGGGTTAGAAGATAAAGCAAGAGAATTCTTGGCTATGCACTGTAGAATGGGGTCACTTTCTCCACAGCTCCTTTAGCACTTGTCAAGGAAATAAATTTTCACTTGTCAAACATTTGTGGGTTTAAAAATACCCTGGCCTTGAGTGGTAACATGCTGGGGAGTGTAGCAGAACTTTCCTTGCATTTCCTTGTATCTCCTGCATGTAGCCTACTGCAGGATAGAGAATGAAGACATCTCACAGGGCATGGTCCCCACAGTTGTGGGTTTCCTGTGATCAAATCTGTCTTGAGATTCTGCAGTGTTCAGTACAGTCCTAGTATGTTACAAGGCTTTTTTAAAGTTAGTTCTTCTAACAAGAAATAATAATGTCTCAAAGAACAGTAACCTCTAACCTGGTAATTAAAATAACTGGTCTGGGTCATCTTGATGCATCCAGGAGAAAAATGTTCATTTACACTTAATGAAATGATAAAGTAAGGTCAAGTTCATTTATCCCTCAATGTCTTTAACAGGTGAAGCAGAGGTGACAGTGCCTGATTGCTCCTAAAGCTGGCTTGTGATATAATGACACAAAGGCCACGCTCCCAATTCTGCTATGAAAATATAATCATGTTGATACTACAGATAACAGGTTATCAGGAGGCATTTCCTCAATGGTAGCGTTCCTAGTGTGTATCAGCACAATCTGCTCATGCTACCCATTCCCATAACAGAAATAATTCCCTGAAGCACAGCTACCTGCTTTGCTTTTCTCAGGGAATCATAAAGCACTAGCAAACAAGGTTAGATTTAGGCAGGAGTTATGTGAGCCCTGCAAGGTTGTCCATTCATATGATAATTATTCTGCATTCATCCCTTTTCTGTAACCTTTTTCATGCACAGCTGCATTTTTTTCCCAGCAGAGCTTAAGTTATGTTTTGTTTGTTTCAAATCCCTGTATCGCTGTAAGCATTCAGCGATTCTGTCTGCTGTGATAAGTCCTTACCATGACTGCTTTGTGCTCCCAGCAGCTATTTGTCTCGGGCCTTTTGGTCCTGGGACTTTGGATATAAACTCCTTCTCCAGTGATGTGTAGCCCTGGCATGTTGATGGTTGCTTTAGAAATGAGCATTTTCGCAGCACAGGATTCAAAATAAATATTTTCCTGAGTGGAATTTGTGTGTCCAGCCACATGGGTGTACTGCTAAGGAGGGTCGCCTTATTTACCTCAAGAACATTTACCTTCTTCACCCCCAAATCCCTTTATCTTTTTTCTTTCTCTTTTTATTACTCTCTTGTGAAAGAGACATTATTTACATGTCTCTTGGGTGACCAGTGACTTGATGGTTTATAGCACATAGGGATAATGCAGTTTTCAGAACTTGTTTTCTGAATTTGGGCATGGTGTCAGAGGCTCCTAGAGATACAATAACCTTCTTTTGCACTCCAAGGTATGGAACTGGGCAGAAAACAAGTGCAACAAAGGGAAACACATGGGTACCTTATCATTCAAGACCTCCTGACTTCCCCTGCACAATTTCTTGCACAGTCTGTGTCATGTTGCCAGTTGTCTCATTCACTTAATTTTTTGAGATTTTCCAGTGTTCTTGGCCCTAGGTAAGAACACAAATCAGCACCTGACATGAGAAATTTTTCAAAATATGTATGTGGAGAGGTAGATGATGTTACATTCCAGTTAGTTTTTACAAAAATTCACCTTCAAGCCTAAAGGAGCTCAGCATAGCTGAAAGAGGTGTATGGAAAGAGGTAAGTTCCACAAAGGACATTTCAAAATGTTCCTTTCCTCTGGAACATAAAGTTGCTTCACTCACTGTGTATGAATCAGCTCATCCAGGAGAGGAATCCTAAATGGAATTGTGCCGAGTAATCATAATTCTAAAAAAGTCCTTATAAAGGATCTAGTAAAAGTGGAATGTTTATTTAAAAACATTCTCTGTCTAGCTCTTACCTTGGTCTTTCAAGCAGGTTCTGTGACCTTACACTGGTCCTTGTTGAACTACATAAGATTCATGTTAGCCCAAGTTACCCATAGTACCCACTCTTCCAGCCTGTCCAGGTCTTCCTGCAGGATGAGTCTTACTTCCCAGGAACCTGTTTCCCCATTTGGCAAACCTCACCAGGGTGCACTTGGTCCTATCACGCAGGTCACTTGTGAGGATATTAAACAGTTCGGGGCCCAATATCGATCCCTGCTGAACCCCACTTGTGACAGGCCACCAGCCTGAAGAGGAGCTGTTTACCAGCACCTCCTGGGTGCTTCCTGCCAGCCAGTTCCCCACCCACTGCAAGGACCACTCGTCTAGACCATAATGTGTCCTTTTCCTGAGGAGGAGGCTGTGGGAAACCATATGGAAATCCCTGCAGAAATCCAGGTAAACAATGTCCGCCCCCCGCCCCACTTGGACCAAGCAGTTCCTTTGCCACTGAAGGTGATCAGCTCTGTCAAGCACGATTTGCCCTTGGTGAATCCATCCTGGCTTTTCCCAATCCCCTGCTTAATTTTTCTTGTGGTCGCCCCAGGACGATTTCTTCAGTACTCTCCCAGGAACTGAAACATAACTTGGTGGCAAAAGCATTTGCAGCTTGGGGAAATATGTCAGGTTAATAATGCCCACACAACCACAAATCTGTGGGGCATCAGTGTGGTTGAAAATCTGAGTCTGTCAAGGGTAATTTGCCAAACTTGTAGATTGTTTACTGAAATCTAGATTTTACTGCTGGCTGCTCACATGCTTTCTAGATGTGTTAAGATGAGCTGGCAGCAGTGAAGGCTTTCCCTGCACCCTCTTCAGTCACATGGGTGAGTCCATCTGCCCACATTTTTACAGTGTGAGGTCCGTGCTTTGGCTGAGAAAATCCCTCCTTCTGTGGCTTGCAGAATGGTTGTCTGATGGTCCCTCACCTGGAGTTAAAGCCATGACCTAGAGCTCAACTGCTTCATCTAATCATCAAAACAGCTGTGCTCCTGTTTGTTTGAGCAATATCAGTTGCTCTAAGTGGGTTGGTTCACAAGGCTTCACATAAAGCTCCTATAGCCTGGACCCCTGCCAGAAGTCATTTTGCTCCCCTCACGAGTGTGACATGCTCCAAATGAATGTCACAAATTGAAATGTAAACATTTTCTGTCCTATTTCTTCTTGTTTTTGATCTTGCACTTAATTAATCGATGCTTCTTTAACATGTTTCCAGGCAGGATTTGCTTCTTCCAAAGTCTTTGTTGTAGAACACGGCTGCACAGCACACCCATGGGCCAGGCCAGACCTCATGACAATGATGTTGATGCCATCAGTTCTGCTCTTCTGTGAACCAAAGACAAGTTTGGGGCAGACAGGATGGTGAGAAATAGGTGGTGGACACTGTGAGTGAACAGCATTGTAAGAGTGAGTTCACCCCCTTTGCATGGACCAAAGCAAGGGGAAATTTTTTTTATATTTACTATGATGAGCCAAAATGGTGCCAACTGTGTAGTGGCTGAAACTTAGCCGTGTCTGAGGACCCTGGTAGGCAGAACTGCCCTTACAGTGACATGAGGAGCTTAACTGCTACAAGATCCTTCCCCTTGTCTTTCCTCCTTGCTTCCTGAACATTGCTGCTTCAAATTTTTATCCAGTGCTACCTTTTAATCTACAGCTGTCTTTTTAATGTTTGTTTTTTCTCTTCTCCCCTTTTCATGCATGTTGACATTCATTGGAGGCCTATTTGGTTGCCTAAAGGGAGAGCCCTAGCAGCACATTTATTCTTAAGGTTGAACAAAACATCCTGGAGCCAGTAGCAGTAGCCTCATTTGTCATGCTCCTAGCCAAGCCTGAAGTTCTGTTCAGGAGCTGACCTGAAATGCAGCACCACTGCTGGGAGAAGGGGAAAATGGATCACTTGGTTCTCCCTTTCTTTAGCTACATATGATCCACATGTTTGGGTTGTATGGTTAGGAACACTGTCAGTGACTGCCAGTTGGACATTCCAGGCTCTTTACATGGCATGTCCCTGAAGATCTTGAGCCAGTGTCCCTCATCCAGTTGCAGTTGAGTTCCCTGTGAGGAATGCTGAAGAGCTCAGCAGAGATGCTGGCTTTGGCAGCTGCTCATCCTTTGAAAAACCTGCCACGAGAGCCAAAATCCCATGGCAGCTTCCACTGCCCTGCAGTTCTAGACAGGCCATTACTAAATCCATTTGGTTGTTTCTTGATAGCTAAGGCAAAATTCTGCAAACATTCATTATGATCTACTAATGAGTGTGTGGCTCTTAAGAGGTCTCTCTGAAACCAAAAGAAGTGTTTGTAGGAGAATTCCCAGCATTTACAAGTTTTTCTGAACTTCTTGAACTGTGTGTTTGATGCAGAGATTGTGCCTGAGCCTAACAGTATTGGGAATTGTGTGTGGAAAAAGCTGTCAACCTAGTACACATCAAAAATTCAAATTATTTTCTGCCTCAGGTAAGCAATCTGTTCTTTAGGTTCCATCTAACCTTCTTGTTGCGTAGTATTTCACTGAACATAATCATAACTGAATGATGACTTAGAATGGTAGGGAGAATCTAGGGATTCACACAACTCTGAAAATCTCTGTGGGAGTGTTAAGGGTGAGTATTCTATATTTTAATTTTGCAGTACAAAATTTTTTTTGAGAAATTGAGATTTCGGATGTAACACACACAACCTAAATGCAGAGTATGCACCCGCAGACACACATTGAAGGAGGAAATAAATGTTTGGATTACATTTTTTATTCACTGTAGCAATTACTGGAATGACTGCTGCTTTGGAAACTGAAAATTTTTCATGTTTCCTTGCTTGACTTCCCCTTTTTTCCACTGTTGACTCTAAAAAAGCATGGGTTGGCCTTTTTGACTGTTGAAGCAAAGCCTGGGTGGCATCTATTGTGTACAATATGCTGCTCTTTTGTAAGACATTGAATATCTGCTTTTTCTCTTCTAGAGAAGCTGACCCAAACTGAGCCTTCATAATGGAATTTACAGACATGCAGAACAGTAGCAATAACTAGGAATTAATTTGTTGAAATCTTGGCTTCCCAGGTGCTGTGACAATTGTTGAGATGGTTTATACAGAATAATCTTCCCCTCAATGCAAGAAGCATAACCACTGAGTGGAAGGAGTTTTAAATCTAACATGCTGTATTTTACCAAACAATTGATGCCTTTTGTAACTTGAATCTGTTGAGAAATGATCAGTGCTGGACACTGGGTCTCAGTGGGACCCTCATGCAGACGTAGTGCTTAGGGTACAGTGCTTGCAGGAGCAATTCTTTGGAAGTTTGGACGAGGGTTTTACACACATATAACTTGCAAAATTTATTATTCTGTCCCTGCCCAACCCTCCCAAGGATAATTTTTATGCAGTTTCCATTTGTTTCTCATTTACATCTTAACAGCTGCCAGTTTGCTCTACTCTCATACCACCTGCCATCACTCTCCAAAGTACATCTAACTTCTTTTTTTTTTGGCAATACATCTGCAAGGAATGAATCTAACTTGCAAAAGTTCATAGGCATTATGGAACATTTTAAGGCATTCTGAATGTTAAGTGAGTAATGCCAAGTAAGATGATGGAAATTACTCCTGTTGGCTGCCAAAAGCTAGTGTAGCCTCTAGTACAGTCTGGTGCCTGCAAGAAGGTGGTTTCTTTTTAAAATCTGTTTTCTTCAATTTAGATATTGAAAAATGAAGGGTTGTTTTCCTCTTTTCTCAGAAAAGTTTGATTCCTAACATCTGTAGAGCAAGTACTTGCGTAACAGACTGTACCCAAGTTAGTCTTCTTCATTAAAGTCAACATATGCTTCTGGTTGTATTCTTCCCTACCCCCTTTTTTCAGTGTTGTACTCAGCTGTTTCTTTCCTTTGCCCTGCAGCTCCCTTAACCTCACTGTAGCTACACTGTGTGAGTTAGACCCAGTGAAATTCATGTGCTTTCCAGGATTTGCTCAGCGAGGATGTGCTCCTGGCAATCGGCTTTGGTTCTGAAAGCGCTAAGGTTAAGGAGGTGCAATAAAACAAGTCTGCAGGGAAGTGCTTTGCTGAATCAGGGTTAACAGTTTTGCTGCCTCAGCCTTCTTCAGACTTTTCTCACAGCTTCATTTACCTGGTTGGACTGGTTTTTGTGTGTGCTTGACTGCATGGGTTTCTGAGTTTTGCTCACTTTCCAACTCAACTTTGGAGACAGGAGTTTGAGGATGAGATTAACAAACTCCTCCAAATATGTGGAACTCTTGAAATCCTCATTTCACGTGCATTACGGTTGTAGCCCTTACTTTACAGCACCAATGCACACATCTGTAGTGTGGCTGGCTCCTTGCCTACTGCTGGGGAAAGACACGAAAGAATCAAGCCCTTGGCAGATTTGTGTAGGGTTTGGGATTGGCAGAACACAAGCAGCTCGGCAGGTGTGCAGCCTCCGGCTCTCTGCAGAGGCAGCAGGGAGATGCAAGGCAGAAGGGCACTGACAGCCAGAGGGGCTCAGGGGTCAGGGATTGTTCTACCGGGCTAGGGCAGCAGAGCTTTTATGGAGCACAGTCCTTGCCTTCTGACCTGGTGCAGAAGCGCCCTTTGCAAATGAAAGGCCACCCACGGCTCCCTCAGGCCAGGAAACACAATATCCATTGGACCCTTTTCACCTCCAAATGTGAAGGACTCATCAGTGGCAGTAAATGGCAGCGGTAAGATGGATTTCTTGACAGCAGAGCTGGGAGAACACATGGTAATTAAAGGACAGCAGTGACTCTGGAAGAGTGAAGGTAAGGGGGTGTGTCTGTTTAAAAACCTAATGCAGGGCAGTGCAATGAGATGTTCTGAACAGCATGGGAAGGGCATGAATTTGACCTATTTCTGTGTATAAACAAATACATGTTTTACTCTACAGCAAATGTATTTCAGGAAAGCTTACTGATCATATCTTTATTCTAACGATTTTACTATTGCTTGGTATGCGTTCCTTCTTCATTGGTACTCTGTGCTTGATTAATTGTTTCACAACGCCACAAGCTTCTGGCATTTGTCCCACAAACTTAATGAATTATCATAATTTATTAGGATAATGTCATGTTCTATTTCTTTCAGCATTTAGGGGATGCTGCATTCCCCTTCCTGAACCAACACTTGGGTATGGCCAGCACAGTTAGCGGCGAGCAAAGAAATACCCATCTGCCTTCTACAGGCCCTGCTGCAGTTAATTTTTGTGGCAATGTATCAGTATCTGCACCTTATCTGGAAATAATATTGCTTCATTGCTTCAAACTTCTGGGTCCTTTTTTTTTTTCTTCCCCCATTAAAATATCCTTCTGGTCAACATGTCCAGATACAGGTAGGTCTATAGGCAGGTGAGAGGGGACTTACTTAAAAGAAACATAACATACCCACAGCCTGTGTTTTACCACTGCTGCCTGATGTTGGTAGTCTGGCCTTTTCAGGAGTTCAGAATTAAGTACAAATGGCATCCAGGCTGCCTGCATGCCTGTGTTTGTTTTTTAGTTGGATTTGCAGTTCTGTAAAGTGTTTAAATCACAGGCTTCATCTCTGGAGAACTCCATTCTCATCCAATGCATAGGTAGGTATGAATGTATCTTCAAATATTATATACAGCTTAAATACCATTTGGAATGATCATCACCTGTAGGAAGCCTTTCCTGATAGGTTTTTAAGACAGAGCTCAGTAGTGCATTTCTGAGCTTATGATGAGCTGAAGAGTACAAAGAGCTTATTTTATTGATTTGTTTTGTTTGCATTTTACTTAAGGGAGACATTTTCCTTCATTTGCAATACATCTTACAAAGACAATGTAAAAAAAATGACGCTTGTATCCCAGATCAGTGAATAGAAACAGGTGAGAAAAGCTGATTTTGGATACAAACATGAGGGAGGATTCAACAGGTGACAGGACATATTCTGACAGAAAGCTTTCTTTGGCAAAACACTGATTTGTCGGATGCACTTAAACAAGTGCTTTTGAAGGGGGGCAGGTAGAAAACTGCTAGAAACTTTGGGTGAAAGCAAACCATTTTTTCTTCCGGGAGAAAGATCAGCTGTTGTGGAAAATCTAGAGAATATTTTTTACATTATCTTTTGTTCTGCCTGAAAAAGCTGATATGAATTTTATTTACTCTTCAAGGAGATAGCTCAGACTCGAGATTCTCATAAAGGTTATCTGGAATAGGAAAACAATCAAGTATAAATCCTCCTCCTGGTATCTGCCAAGTACTTTGACACAATCTGCGCTTTAAACCAGAAAAGTAGGCAGAACATAATGTTGCAGTGTTGGTAGAAACCTTAGCCATACACAGTTGCGGAGAAAAGTTGAAGGGATCTTGGATAAATGTTCTTTGCCTGCTGAATGCTTGGTTAATTCCTAGTTAAAAGCAGTTGCAGGAATAGTTTTTTTCATAATTGTGGCGAGAAACACCCAGAGCACAGGACAGGTGTTACTGCTTTCCGAGTGCATCTGCAAAGCGCGGCCAGGACCAGAGCCCAGCAGAAATTCCAGTTTCATCCGCATAACCAGTTTCATCTGGCACAAAAAACCTTTCCCCAAAGGTTTCTTAGCCTGCAATTCCAACTCTGGCTTTAGCAGAGCGCTCAGGACTTCCTCTGCCGCATCTGTGCGGACACCTGGGATGCTGTCTGCAGCTGGGTCGTGTGTTCGTTTCGAAGATTTTGAAACTTTCGAATATTTGAAAATTTTGTGCCGTTTTATTCTGTTTTTATAAAAACAAAAACCTCCCACAGAAACAATAATAATAATTTAAAAATAGAGAAAAAAAAAAGAAAAAACCCAAACAAACCAGCGGATAACTCAAGCGGACGCCGCAGGAGCAGCAGTGGAGGAGGGCAGGGGTCGGCTGGCGGAGTAGCCGCGGCCCGTCCCGCTCCGCTCGGCCGGCGCCCACCGCGCCGCTCGCCGCCGGCAGCGCCTCAGGACAGGTCCGGGCAGGGCACGGCCCTCGCGCCACCCGCCCGGGCAGAGGCCGGGCCGTACCACGAGCGCTCGGCCGGGCGGGGGGAGACGGACGCGGGGCGGGCGCGGGCCCCGCGCTGCCGCCGGTCCCGCCGGCCCCGACCACCGTGGGGACACCGAACGGGGCCGCGGTCCAGACGGAGGGCGGCACTCGGCCCCGCCGGCTGCGGGCCGGAGAGGGGGCGTCTCCCGGGGCCGGGCGGGCCCCCCCCCCCACCTCCCTGCCGGCGGCCGGGGGGGGGCCGGGCGCCCGGATGTCGATCAAAATGAGCGAGCCCCAGCCCTGCGCCCGCCGCCCGGGCGGGGGGAGCCGCGGCGCGGCGGCACCGGGCACCGGCGGGCAGGCGGCCGGCACATGGGACGGCGGGCTTTGGCAGCGGGGTAGAGCCTGGACAGCTGCGGGCGGAGCTCATGGGTAGAGGACGCTTGGCAGGATAACCCCGCGATGGCTGCCCAGTCGAGGTACGGCGTTAATAACTTCGGTCGCGCCCGGTGCATCTCGCTTAGAGCTGGGTTTCTGATGCCCTGGCTCCTGCTCAGGCTCAGCTGGCTGTGGGGTTTTATCCCGAGCCCCGGGTAGGTTTTGTTCACCGAAGTGCCCGCTCCCTCTTCCCAGCGTAAACTTTCTTCCAGCAGGAAAAACAAAGTCTTAATTGCTCCCCGTCAAATCTCTCCCAGTCCAACAAGTCAAAAGCTCCTTGAAACTGATTTCCTTAACCCCGTGGACTTGTCTGTTTAAAAGCTCTTCGAAATTGATTCTCTTCTCCCCTCCAGACTTGTCTCGCGTGCGTTTGTTGGCGTGTGAGCAGCCCGGCGTGAGCAGGTCTCTGTCCCTGCTTACCGCAGTGTTTAAAGGGCGAGCAATGCTTTCTGTTCGGCCGCCTTGCAGGGCTGGCTGCGCGCACGGGAAGCAGGTTGTGTCTGCTGGATAGAAAATGGTTACAACAGAGAAGAGCGCGGAAATTAGTTACTTAGTTGCTGTTAGGGAGCAAAATTCAAGCGAAAACACCGATCTTGGTAAAATACTTTTCAGCTGTGGTTTTAAGGAAGCAGCATTTTGCCTGCTCGTGGGGGAGTGTCCTGCCTAAAGTAAATTTCACACTCAGCATGGGGGAGGCAGCTTTTCTTAAGCAGTAGTACTTGATGGAGCAGTGCTATTTAAGGTACCTGTTAAATGACTTTTAGCGTTTACGATGCCTTAATGGGCATTTCAGAAATGCTAAAGAGAGAAATTCCTTTTTGCTCTTTAGTCCCAAACCAAACAGCCGCCCTGCTCCCCTTTCCTGCAGGCGGGGAAAAAAATTAAAATGGTGGTGTGTCCTATACATAAGTTTGGCACTCACGGTTCATTTTCACGCTGGTGCTTTTCTCTTGAAGCCAAGAGCTGGCTTTAAATTACAGACCGGAGAAGGACGGAGCCCTGAGGTTTGGGGAAGCAGCAGGGGAAGATTGCTTGGTTAACAGCTGAACTCTTCTCAGCTTCCACAGCCTATTCTCCCAGTACTGGGGATATTTTACATAAAGAGTACTTAACTAAAAGGTTAAGACTAAGTTTCTAGCATCTTTTTTTTTTTTCTTTTCTTTTGTATCATCCCTTTGCATGATTTACTGGCCTGCATTATCAGCGTTGCTGTAATAGGACCGCATGCTGGATGCAGCATAAATCCTCGGGATGCTGGCTGGCCCTGGAGCTTGGCTTAGCTCCAAGGCTAGGGATATGCCTGATGTCTCAGAGGTCGCACAACCATTCTGCTGGGTGGCAGGAGGCCATGTGGGAGCCGGGTCCCAGCAGTAGCCCCCAGCCTCAGCCAGCTGGTCAAGAAAGGGCTGCGTGGCGCTGGAGCCAGTGAGCCCCATCCCTGACCCATAAGGAGAATCAGGTGTTACACACTGAGTGGCTCAGACTGAAGGGAGGAAAATGGTCCAAGAGCTGGGACCGTGGGGCTGAATTCTGCAGGGCAGGTAGAAGGACCCTGCCTCACACCTGCCATTGGAGACAACATGGGGACAAGACATGCATCTGCCATTCTGTACCCTCCCTCCTTCTCCATCCTGTGCGTTGGCTTTTCCTTTTGTCAGGATGCTGTGAAGTGCTCAAGCTGTAAAACTGTGTCAGAGCATTTCAGCACAGCGAGTACAGAGGTTACTCTGTATGCCTGAAGATCAGTGTTAAGATCTCTGATTATTGCTTAAGACATTTAAAGAGAGTAGGAGTACATATGAGCAGCAGAAATTAGTCTATAGGAGAAAGGTTGCATTTGCCAGAGAGCCTGTGGTGTTTCTGTTTCAGTGACATAGATCTGCAGGGGTATCCATCCCATTTTAAAAAAATTGTGCTTTGTGGGTGTGTAGATGCTTTTATTCAACAGTAAAGGATGAATTAATATTTGCAATAAATAATTAGAACTCTACTGCATGGGATTCTGTGTTTATTTGTGCTTTGCAAAAATTACAGGCAATTTTTGCAAGCTCAGTAAATTACTGATGAGGTGGTGTGATACGAGCGTAGTAGTGGTTTGTGTGTCACTCTGTACAAGGCCTTCAGGCACTCCTCCATCTGCTCACGTTTTCTGTTTCTCACATGCTGTTTGCTTTAGCTAGTGAAAGTGATGTGACATAGGGGAGGATGCTTGTTTGGAAACAAGAAAATCCAGCATCCTTTCTTTCATCACAGCTTCAGTGCTGTGATCCTCAGCAGCTCACCTAGTGTTTTGGCTTCACAGTTTTGAAGGGTAAGGAAAACAAGGTGATGAAACCTACCTGTTGCTGCTCCTTGGCATTTTAAAAACTGTAGTGGTGATAACTGAGAAACTGATGTGCTAATGGATGCCACAGCATTCTTTAAAATCGTGATCTTAAGAAATGGTTGCAGGACGAGTTGGGCATGGTTTGGTTTCAGCTGTTTGAGAATGATCAGCTTCTCCCATCAGCTGCTGCAAGTAGCTTACATCTGGAGCTATTAGGTGAGAAACCATCCTCCAGTTAGCGTTGTTTTGTGTATAATGTAGGCTTTTGGGGGTTTTTAAGTTGCTCGCTGAGCCGTAGGTTTGCAGCTGTAGCTTTCTATGTGCTTGCTTCTGGAGTGCATGGATGATCTGATCCGTGTGGTGCCCCCAGGCAACAGGGCTTGTGTCAGGCTTTTATGGTGTATAGGAACTTGTGAGCAGAAGTAGAACTGATCTGAATAAGGACAAATTTAGTTTCTTGTCGAGTCTGGTGTGATGTTCATCATGTGCCATTCAGCTGCTCTGGGAATACGGCAGGACCCTTGGGAGGTGTGTGGGACAGACTGACAGAGCCCATCTCATTTCTGCTTCTTTCTTCATTAAAATATCTGCTCTACTGCAGCAATTGCAAGCTGAGGATCTTTAGATGAATATCTGCCTTTTTTTTTTAAGATGCAGACTGCTTTTCTCAGGCTACTTGAGGTAATTTTAAACTGTAGACACTGTTGGTTACACTTATTTACAGTAGGAGGATAAACAAAATACTTTGTGGTTTTGGATGCCAAGAATTTCGGGTTGTCTTATATACAGCTTGCTTTTCAGTGTGGTTAGCATAATTTCTGGTGTGCAGAAAGAATGCAATTTCCTAATCTTTGTACATAGGTGAATACAAAAGCAGTGTGAAACCTGAGTGTTGTGCTGTCATCCCTGCTGGGCTCATACTGCTCTTTCTTCTGAGTCAGCCCTGCAGGGGAGGGTAATGATGGACAGCAGCCTGGGAAACCTTCTGTTTCCCTGCCCTAAAGCCAAGTTGTGCCAGCTAAACCCAGGAGAGTCTTGAGAGGAGTCTGTACTGCCTGTTTTGGTAGAAAAAGGTGATGCTTTGCAGAAATAAAATGTGGCCTTATCTATATTTAAAACACAGTAAAATTCTGAATGGAGTAACACTGAGGCTTTTCCCTGAGGAGAAGCTATGTTGAATGATGCAGTTTTAGTTCATTCTGTGTCATTTCACAGATTTCCAGGCCAGATGTAAAGATGCTTTTCACAACTTGTTTCTTTCATGGGTCCTGTTGATACAGGCAAATGCCAGTATTGGTGATGCTGGGTTCCAGTCAGCTGATGGAGATCAAGAAGGGCTGAAACAATATCTTGTTGGAGTCTACTTGTCTATTGAAAGCTAAATCATCCCATGAAACCCTGTTGGTTTTGCTTGCTAGTAGCCCTGCCTAGAAATAAGTCTGTTTTCTCCAGAACCAGATGTCTGGATGATCTATGGCATGCTCTGTGGACTGCTAGGGATTTTCAGTTTGCAGTTTCTTATTACCTGGACTTTCAGAGTGTGGAGTTGCTCTCAGACAGACCTGCAGCTGCAATGCTCCCACACAGAAGAAGGAGATGCTCACAGGGAAGTGAATTTTTCAGGTTGGGTTGGTTTTTTTATCAGGGTATTCCAATTCGCAGTAGGCCGTTGAAAATTTTGAAGTACAATTGTCATGGCGTACTTGAGCTGGTATACAAGGGAATGTTTCCTTAGGTCATGTAATTTTCCTGTGTCTGAATCTGTGTTGTAAAGAGGGGCCTCTTCTCACAGCTTTTTATGAGAAAACCATTTGCTAGTACAACTGCGAGATGAAACATGAAGAGCAGGAAACAAGATATTAATGACATGCATAAATTCTCCTCAGCACTTTTCTTCTGAGAAGAGCCATAGTGAACAATGCATGAAGCTTTTAAATGCCTTTAAAATATAATAGAAAAAGCATCTCCTTAAAGTTATGTGGGAATGCTACAATGACGTTGTTTTCCATGCAGTGGAGGGCAGTGGAGTGAGGAACAGCTCTCCACAGAGTTCAGGGTGTCATCCTAGGGCCTGGATTTGGTGCTGGGTGGTTGGGAGTGCAGAGGCTGGTTTGCTTACCTGGCATGACAAAAGAGTTACTGTAGAGATGATGAACTCCCAGAAAAAAAAAAAAAAAGAGAGAGAGAGACCAAGAAAGTACTTTTCCTGTTCAGTCTTGAACACAGCCTGGAGATTTTTTTTTCCTTTTGGTATGTTATAGTGGAAAATGTACTGGCTATTTTATGTTTTGCAATTTTGGCTGCTGCAGTTCATCTGTGTCCATGATAAAAAAAGAGAAGAGTGTGGGACTGGCTGGGGCAATTATCAGTCCCAAATGAGGTGTTACCATAGTAGATTAAGATAAAGCTGCCTCTCCAGCAGAATGCTGTTGTGGGGAACAGACAAGAGCTGCTGTGTGTGCTAGGAGATTTTCCACGGTTGTCTATTCATAGACAATTCAGGGAAGAGAAGTTGAATTCTAGATCAGTACAGAATCAAGCAGCTGTGGAAGGTGGTGAGAGGTAGAATTTTTGTAGCCCATCTGCTCTCTCAGCTGTGGTGGCTGCTGTGTGCAGAGCCAGCCCCCAACTCAGTTCTTTTGCTGCTGAGGTGCAGAAGTTGTTGATCACCTTATTGAACTTCATGGCTTTTAAAAAGTGCATTTCTTTTGCTGCTTTATTCTTGTATGGGAAAGAGGAGGTGGCAAACGGGGAGAAAGAGCAGGTGTGTGGGCACAAAACTGCATTTGAGAGGTTGCTCTGCTCCTATTAATGCTTCAGAATTGTCAAGCTGAGGTATCTAGGCACACTTGATTAGGCAGCCTTTGTCACAAATGCTTCATGAAGATGTTTGTCTTCTGGATTAGTTAATGCTTAGATATTGTTTGTAGAATTGTCATTTTCAGTTGGTCTGAGTGTTTATTGTACTAGCAACCATAAGTTTTCCTTTACTGTTGTTTTTGCAATGTTATCATCAGTTTAAGAGAAAATAATGTCCCTGCTGTAATTTTTAGAGAAGGTTCAACAAGCAAATTGTTAATGTTTAACCTCAGAGACAACAGTAAAACTCATTTTCAGAACTGCAGGAACTGTGGGTTTCATTTTTGTGCTTGTAAATAAAAAAAAAGAGCAACAAAAACTCATCAAAGAATAACAAACAGCAAAGATACTTCTATCACCAATTCAACCAAAACATGAGTACAAAGTAGTTTTTAAAAAAGAAATAAAAGAGAACACTCTTGAGCATATGGTAGTATTTTTATTCTGTACATCTTTGCTTCTTAGAATGTCATATCATGTGTAAGCTGTAAGCAGCAAGAGATGTGTTCAGCAGTGTATGATCAGCTCCTTCATGACACAGAGTTTAGCAGGTGGTGTGTGCATGTGAGGTGTGTGAGAGAGCTCCAGTGCACATGCCTCCTCCCTGAGCTGAGCTGTGGGCACTGCATTTTGAAATACAAGTGTCTGCTGGCATCTGAAATGGAAAGGAATTATTAAAATGTGGAGCAGTAAAGGGATGTTTACATCTCTGGAGAATTGGAGGTGTGATAGGAAATTGCTTTTGGGTTTTTTGTTCTTCTGCAGTTTGTAAGGTTTTGCTTAAAAAGATATTACTGGGATAANCCCCGTAGGCTATTTTGAAAATATCATCTTAATCTGAAGGCAGAGAATATACTGGTAGTTTAGAAGTGCTTTGGTGACATGCTTCTCTTTTCCCTATCCCCACAGCCCTTGGCAGAGCAAGCTGTTCTAAGAAAAGTTATTTTCCTGATGTCAGTAGACCTGTGTCTCTGCTGAGAAGAGGCTGTCAGTCTAGAGACCTATTTCTTCATAGCTTTACTAAAATAAACAGAAAGAGAGCCTGGTCTGTCCCTCTGTGCTGCAGAGCAGGGAGCTTTGCTTGGATTTTTAGAAGACTCCCTTAGAATTGCCTCTACCTGGAAGCTGCCATGTCTGTCTGTCATTGCAGGCCTTTTTAACTGTGAAAGGTGCTGGCATAGCTAAGAGGCAACAAATACACTGCAGAAGTGAGATAACTGTGTTGGCCCAAATGTGAACTCCATGATACTGCTGAAGAAGGCTGCCTTTTCTGGCATATGGCTTCTGGGAGGATGGCTATGGGATGGTGGGTTTAAGCTGTGTTGGCCAAATAGCTCTTTTGGACCACTGTTTCCCTCCTTTGCTGAGACCCTGCAGCTCCCTTGTAGCAGAGGGGTCAGCTTTATCCAGTTAACTTTTAATTGGTCATTGGTTTGATTTTGGGTTCCTGATTTAATGCATTATATTCTGTAAGTTTCATTCTAGAAGCAAGATGAACAAGTGCCTTAATATTTAAAAGGAATGTGATCACTTTGCTGAGGTTTTGGAATACTGTAGGTGATCTTTATCTGTTTGCAAATCCTTATCCATTTTACATGGACTGGCTTCAGCTGACTTTGCTCTCTTTGCTTAGCTAGGTTTGTGGCCCTCTGTAGAGGGAATGCCTGGTTCTGTGTAATGCACCACAGGGGTAAAAATACTACTAGTCTAGAGCATAAGAAAATTCTCTGTAACCACCCATAACTGGGAGAGAGAAAAATAGGTAAAAACACATGCTGTTCTTTGAGAAGGTCTAATCTGCTTTTAGAAACACCATAAAAATGAAATCTATTATTTGGAGACGTGAGGTACTTTTGCCATTGTGTCATGCAGAAAAAGAAGTTGACTTGTATGATGAGGAATTGAGAACAATAGACCTAAACTTCCTAAATTGGCTGATTTGGGAAAATTCAGTAACTCAGTGTTTTACATATGAAAAAATGCTTGGTCATTAAGTGGGACAAAGCTTTCCCTTGCAGTTCTCTATTTATTTGTAATAAAAATTGAGAGTTTAGCTTAGGATGGGAGAAGAAAAAACATTAGGAGCGTCAGTCTAGAATTTCCCTCTGAAGATGCCTTTAACTTCTTGCTGTTGTTCCCTCTTCCTTCCAAACCAGTTCCAAACTCTTAGTGGGCAGGTGGCATGACTTCAGCCTTGGTTTTGGTTCCAAGTGAGCCAGCCCCAAAGTTGAGTTTCTGTACCTACCTGAGCATGTCACTGATGAGTAGTGCTGCTGTTTGGTGCCAAGGTGCACTGACAGTGCAGCTCTGCACAAGTAGGACCACAGTGGAGTAAAACAGATGGATGAAATTGCCCATCTGCAGAAACTGATAACATTAAAACTTGGCTCCCAAGCTGGTTCTTCCATTACTTAAAACATGTGAATCAGTCTGGTTCCTAATGATTTGGAAAGGGTGTTTTCTTTCCAAGTCAGTTAAGTAAACTGGATGAACTGGCCGACAGTAAATAGGTTTCTCTCATTACACATCCTTTTTCCTGGATGTTTGGAGGCACAGACAGAATTTATGTGCAGGGAACCTATTGCTGTTTCTTCCTCTTGCAATATAGTAGTGTACAGATGTAGTGTAGCACTGTTTCACAGCCAGAACCTCCTTTCTGCAATTCTTGAATAAATGAAAGCAGTTTGTAATTATTGCATAATCTGGTAATTGCAACCAAAACCTTTTCGGGATCTGGTTTGGCAATCTGGTTTGGTGTGTGTTGATGTTGTTTTGCTATTTGAACAACTTGTGAGAATTTATTGTGAAAACTGAGAAACTGTGTGTATTAAACAAACTCCACCAAAACACCCCAAATCAAAGAAAACAAGAAAAAACAAGAACTGTACATACACACAGTCACCCATCCTGTAATGCTTATAAAGCCAGATGCAGTCTGGGTTAATTTTTAAATCTAATGAACATTTAGTTGACATTCTGTCCTTTAGGCTGAACATTGGCCAAATACAGTGGTTTCAGTTATTACCTAGAACAGATTTTGGTATCTGTGCTGTACTTAGTTATAAAGAGACAGGTATAGAACTCATGGTGTCTCAGCCAAGGGTCATATGTTCAGTACTGTTTCCACTCAGCTCCCTTAACAGTGCTTATTCTTGTAACTTTGTGATTTGGCTGTTATTTGTGCTAGTCAAAACAGTAGAAAGTAGGAGAAAAGGTCCTATTTTCAACTATATCAGGAGAAAACATGGAAATCATATTTGAAAATATCCCCCCTCTCCCCTTGAAAAAGTCTGATAGAAATGCCATATAAAAGAAGGTATTGTGAACAAAACTCTCTTCTGTGTCCCAATTCCATCTTCTGGGCAATTTCTTCTTCAGTTCTCTGTTCTTTTGTGTGTCAATAAAATATCAAGTATTAACTTTTGTAGAAAGGTTTCCTTTTGTAAAAATGGCTTCCTTGAAAATGGGCCATCTCCTCCCTTGCAGCCTAATGACAGATGGGAAATGACAGGAAAAGTACAGATGATATTGATATAAACTGTGTTTACTTGAATGTAACAACTTGAAAGGCTGTTTGTGTACAGTAATCTGCCAAGTGAATAGTGGTTTGGTTTTACTTGTTCAATATTTCTTTCTTTCCCTTAGAGAGGGGGAGGTCTGAACAACCAGTAGCAGTTGCTGAGGTTAATAAGATGCATTTAAAAGGTCTTTAATTAAGCCATGCAGTTTCCTTAAAAGGCCCTTGAACTATTCTTTCACCCCTTCCTCTTCTGTTTCGCGTGGGTGAGTGCAAATAAGGTGGGAGTGCAAGGGAGGTGCAGGCACTGACTAGATACAGATCTGGGATCCTGCTTACACACAGGAAAGTCTCAATGGAAAGTAGGAAACCAGAGAAGGATTGAAATGGTTTGTGTGAGTTCAGTTGGCCAAGGGTGCGCTGAAAGCTGAGGCAGTGGTGAGAATTGACGTGCCAGGGCTCAGCAGGGTGAACACACAAGGTGTTGTTACAGCTGCTGCTCGAAATTTTATTGATTCCTCTGGGTTTTTCTATGTTCTCCTCATTTGGGGCCAGATACTTGCCTTCAGATTGTACACGGGGCTCCAGCTGGTCTAAACTTTCCTTATCATTTGAGAGATGTAAACTGTGTATTATAAGACAATGTTGTACTTTAGTGAAAAGAGGAATTTATGCCAGTATCTAATTATCTAGTTTCCTTTGGCTCTTAAGTTTTCAAGTCCACTTCAAAAGGGTGTTCCTGGTAAAGAGCTCTGCTTGAGCTTGTGCTCAAAAAGAATTCTCGACTTTGAGCTTTTACACAGAGAATGGGTTTTGCATGTGTATAAGCAAGTGCTCAAAATGGATTCCTGATTCACAGCTTGAAACTGAGGAGTGACAGAAGAGATGTAGAAAAGGGAGAGATATTAACCTTAAAATTTCCTGTGTTCTTTCTTCTTTGTATGCATTACTACAAGCACCACATTTCTAAGCAGGGCTGTTAAGTGAAAAAATGGGGAGCTAAGGCACAATTTACTAGCTGCGAAGGATTCTAAGAGCTGTTCTGAGGATTAATGAAAGTTTCAAGAGGAGTAGAAAAATGCATAAATAGTGAGACTCTTTCTTTACTCCCTTTTTACAAGTGGCTTCCAGAAATACTTACAGCAAGTTTTGCTTTGCAGAATTTTACTCTTTTGCAGCCCATGTTTAGTCACTGCAGTAACCAAGCAATTGGGCAAGATGGAAAAGTTACTGAGTATGTTAAAGAGTGTGTGCGGAGAATGTTATCCCGTGGTTTCAAATTACTATGATCAACTTTCTTTTTCTTGAAAAAAACCTAGCTTTCTACAGATGGCTTGGCTGGATGTTACCTGGGTTATGTGAGGTGTTAGCTGCTGTTGGGGATATTATTCATTCTGTTTGTGGATGTTTCATTAATGAATTTCAGGGCCAGAGAGAGAGTAGAGAGAGATGAAGCAGTTCTGAGTCAGCGCATCCCTGTGATGATGCAGGAAGCTGTCTGCTTGGATGCAGGCTCTTCAAGGGGCTTTTTGTGCTTGGCACGGACGTAGCTCTGGGCAGACAGTCAGGGGGATGAGGACAAGTCCAGCAGCCTGCATGTAAGAAAGTAAAACCTTCTCCAGGAGCTCGGTGCAGTGGTTCCTGTAGGGCATCTGCTCAGTCCCTCGGTGAGCAAAGCAGAGACCTCCTGCCTCATCCTGAGGGCAAGGAGTGATTATTGTTGGGAACATGTGTGGAAAGGCAGGGATGAGGAGCCCTGGGGAGAGGCAGTGCTGATTCATTCTCCTTCCAAGTCTGTTGCCACCATGGTGTTGTGGACAGGAACTCATTGGCTGTTGCCATGAAGTACTCGTAAGGGAAGAGGCTTGGAAAGGCGTTATCAGAGAAGGTGATGTATTCCCTGGAAGGTGCCCTGAGTCACCACTGAGACCACAGAATGCTGGATATGCCCGGTAAAACTCCTCACGTGTATTTCTGCAGCACTTTGGTGTGATTTTCCAGCGTTGGTCACAAGCTTGGTGTGAAATCACCACAGTCATTGCCTGGGCAGATGTGACTTCCTTTGGCTGTCAGGTTTTGCTCCTTGAAAAGGTGGTCAGTTTTTATAGAAGTAGAACTTCCTTGACTTTTTTTGCTCTGCTCTTAGAGGCACAAGAAATGATGCTGTGTTTACAGAGGAATGCACCCACTCACATGTGTCCAGCCAGTGACTTTTCCCCACTTCCACCCGATCTCTCGGCAGCTGATTGCTTATGCCACACTGGCCCATCTGCAGTCGTGCTGCCCGTCCTGTCCCTAGTTTTGGGATCCTGCCTAAGAGGAGGGTCTCTGTGGACCCATGAACACCTCCTGCCCATCCTGGCATCCCATGCTTCACTGGGGGCTCTCTCTCCCTGACAGGCATCAGCTCATGAGCCTCCTGCTATTGCATTAAGTTGTTTGCTCAATTGTTTAACAAAGTGCTTTTAATGGAAACATAAAACCGGATAGAAATACAAAGCCTAATGGAATAATCTCTTAATTGCAGTGCTGTAAATGACTATTCAGCACATGATTACTGTACTTCCAGGGGCAACAGTGAGGAGGAAAGAATATTGAATGAAAGACATTAAACACTTCAGCTGCTAAGTATGATGATTTATTGCCAATCTGAGCATCGGACTGAGCAGGACAAATAAATTGACAATAGTAAGTGCTTTAGGAGGTAGAAATTGCCTCATTCAGGGTATTCACTGTGTGCAACATGTAAATTCTACCAGGATAAAAGCACAAAGAGTGATTAATTAATAGTGGCAAGATACTCATGCGTGCAGTGTCCTTAGGCAACCCAGAAAAAATATTAATCAGCACAATTATTGCCCAAATACTGGCAGATAACTCCTGGTATGTAGCAGTTTGCTATTTCAGCTAGAAAATACATTGTCCCTCTGCCTCCCTATAAAAATCATGGGGTTTGCTGTGTTACGTGGTTCACAAAAAATATCTCATGTTTTTAAGCAGCCAAGGAGATGTGCTCAGAGGCACATTGACATTATCATTTTTTGGTATTGCTGTAAGCCTTTCAAGATACATTAATCCTTTGAAAAAATGTGTCCGTCCTTCAGATATCTTACCTAGGTTAGGCAGCAGCAGTTGAAACAACTATTAGCTGGGTATTGAGCTGGCTGTTGATTTGGTGTACAGCTGTGCGCTCTCCAGAATAGGGCATGGTTAACAGGGAACATGTTCTCCAGGGGCACATGCTGCTCAGGGAGGCGAGTAAGTCCTTTAGAATGGACCTTGCTGGTTCCCACCAGCACTCCCCTTTCCCAAGATGTAGTGCCTGGATTCCCGGTGCTGCCTTAGGCAAGGATGCCTGACTTCACCTGCCTGCAGAAGCCCTTGTGCTGCTCAAGCCTTTCTTGGCACGTCTGGGTGCCTGCTGGGCTCTGCCTGGTGCACACAGATGCAGACCCAGCACCAGGCTTGCACCAGGCAGCTCAGAGATTTCCAGTGTTTGCAGTGGCCTTGGCACTGCCAGAGCTGTGCTGCTGTCCCGTGGGAACAGGAGCTGGCTGTTTCTTTTGGTCCAAGCCAGAGGGTGATGTTCCCACTGCCTGCATGCAAGTGTGGCTAATGATGGTGAGCACTTGCCTGTTTCTCAGCCTACTTTCAGTACCAAGGGAAAATAGGTGCTTTTTAAACAGAGGTGCAGATGATGTGGTGAAAATGTGGTTTGTGTTTGTTTTGTTTTGGTTTTTTTTTTTGGTTGCTGTTTTTTTGGTGGGTTTTTTGATTTTTTTTTGTTTTTTGTTTTTAATTGGAAAATCAGCAAGATGTTGAATAATTGTGTACAGAATTGAAAGGGGAAAGTATTTGTATCAATTTTATTATTATTCTTTAAAGGGATAGGTTTTTGTCGTTGCTGAAAGTAACAGCTTTTGTAAATATTCTTAAAAAGCAGGAAAAAGGAAAGATAAGATACTTCAGATGTATTTTGGACGGGTAGATGCTTTGCAGTGTGCATTAGGCATGCATCAGTACCTGCCTAATGCACCCTGTCATGGATTATTGCTCTTGCTTAGATTGAACACTTGCCAAGTTCTTTTGAAATGACAATGAGATGCTTTGTTCAGGCTGATGATTCGATTGTCATTTGAAGCTCCAGCACAGAGAGGTAGTCGGCTACACACCATGTACACCTCTTAACAAAATGGAAAACCAGATACAAACTATAGGAAAGTTAATATGCCCTTGTGTATATAGATGAAAAAAATTAGAAAATACTTCTGGAATAATTTGATTCTGGCAGAGAATGCAGGAAAGGTTTTTAAATAGGCTTTTCAGCATATAAACAGATCTTTTCTACAAGCATTGCTAATCTCGTTATGCTTCTACCTAGTCCTTGCTATGCAGATAAGAGTTGTCCAACCTGTTACTTGGTACATGCTGTTATGTAAGTGAAAAATTCAAAAGGATAGTAAACCTTTCTTTCATGCATGATGTGACGTCTGCTAATTCCTATGAAAGTATGAAAGAATTAATCTCTTTCATATTTTTAAACTTTCCTAATCTCAATTTAGTTACAGTACTATCCTGTTCTTAGCATGTTAGATTTGGCTTACTCAGTTGTTTGGGAAGGATTTACAGTGACAGTGTTTCACAGGAAGTGTTATGAAGTTGCCCTTGTGTTTAATAGGTTGCAGGGAATTAAAGATTCAGGAGGCAGAGTTGCACATATCCATATTTCTGAGACAGTTTCAAATGCTCATGTTAGTAGGTTTTGCTTTTGATATGCCTCACAGCAAATTAAACCACTGATAGCATTTGATGTGGAGTTAATTCTTTGAACAGCTTCAGGTTTGCAGTTGGGAAAGGAGCAAATTCTCAGGCTGATGTAACATTTTACACCTGGGCTTTGAGCTGCATTGAGCTGTCAGCCCCTGGAGCCTGTGTTGGCCCTCAGCTGGGATGGTCGCAGAGGGAAGAAAGGAGGACCCTTCAGACTGTGCAGGAAATCTGAGGTGAAAGGCTCATGGGCTCTACAGAGGTCTCACTACCAGCCCTTTCAGACTGTCTGACAGCATTTACAACTAGCTGGATGGAATCAGGTTTTTAAAAGACAGGGGTTTGGGGATGGCTGAAGGGAATCAAGCTAAGCTGAGCTGTGTCTGAAGTGAGAATGTGGATATGCATGTATGTTGTGGCACCTGTGGACCACATGGCAGAGTGACTGATGGAACAGGAGCTGCTTGTCAGAGAATGGACAAAGTCAGCTGATAGCAGGCTCCTGGGGAAAAACCAGTGACATATTCACTTGGCCAGATGTGCAGGGATGGTAGCTGTGTGAGGAGAAATGTTCTGAGAAGGGATTTAAAATGCATACCTGTGAAGCAGCTGCTCACTAAACATTTCAGGTTTTCTTCTACTAATTGCGTATCTTGCTGAAATTATTTTTTTAATTGTGGTGGAGAACAATAATGCTGGGGTTTTTAAGTGGCATTTAGGAAATTCTATAAAATCAATGAACAAAAGGCATGTCCACTTGAATAATTTTCATGCAGTCCTAAAATAGAAAATTTACTGCATTTGGCTTCCTGCACATGCAGTAAGCATTTCAGTATCTTCTCAAAGAACTAAGGTAGTAAAATAGATTGTAAGACTTGAATCTTTGATTTAACTTGCAAAAATATTTCACATGGAAAACTAAACATTAGTTTTCTGAAATTTAACAGCTGATATCACCTGGATTGTTATATTTCTTTTTTTACGTTGCTGTAACTTGCTTTTTATCTTAAGGCCTTTTAACTGACAGTTCTTTCAAAGGCTTATCATTTTTATGAGGATGCTGCAGAAACTGTAACTGGGTTGGAGGGGACCATTGGGCTTTGCTTGGCTGAGTACTTCTGTGCTATGTGAGGAATAAAATGTTTGGATATCGGGTGAGAAGAAACAGTAGGTCTAAGCAAGCATGGTTTAGTTTCCCATAACCAATAAGGTGGAAATATGTGTGAATCAAAATGTTGCAATTGTGTGAAAAAATGAATTAAAATAGATCTGAGAAATTAATGTTAAAGGTAAAAATGCTTTTTCTTGATCCCTTAATTATTTGGCTCCCTTTGAAATAGTACTAGTTTGCAACAGCCTTTTTACCTAATCTCTCATGGTTTGCCAGTAAAGAACATTGTTTTAGACATACTTTAAAGAAATAGAAACCTGATTTCATTTTTACATTCTGCTTTTTGTGCATTACTGCTGCAAATGCACAGTTCTCTTGCTGCCTTTAAACCCATTGATTTTGCTGAACAACGGGAACAGCAAAAAAGCTATTTCAAGGCAAAAGCAAATGAACAGGTGGGATAGGTTTTATATAAGGTATAACGTAGGTTGTACCCTATGCATTTTCCTAGGCAAGCCTACAACAGTTCATCCCAGGTGCTGGATTTCTGCCATTGAGATGAGGAATTCAGAGGCAGATGGGTACAGTGGGAGATTTTATGCACCACTTCGCTGAAGAAAGCCTTCAGACTGCTCAGGCAGCAGCTGATAACCACTTCTCACACATCACTGTTCAAGTATGCCTTGTCAGTGTTAGAGACACTGATATTTTGCTAGTGGTGGATGAGTTAATAAAATATCACCCTCCTGCCTCTGTGTTTCCACTGGAGAACACCTTCTCCCTGTGCTGGACTGTTGTGCACACATGTACGTGGTCTGAAAGGGCTGCTGCTCACCACGTGGTGGTTACCCTGCTCCTGTCCTCATGCAGCTTTAAATGCAGATTTAAAGAGCCCTGCCAGAAAGATTTGGATTAGAGATAACAGCTGAAGCTATGCACTGAAGTGCAGAGTGCTGGAGGATCTGGCCAGGCTTAACAAAACTTAAGATTTGGGACTCTTCCATTGATGTTACTTCGGTCACATAATTCTCCTGAACTAGGGTTTGTAAGACAGTGAGTTAAATTTATGTGTCTCAGGCTGGCTTAAACAATCGTGAGAAATGCATGATGTTTTTTAGTTTAAGTGACATGTAGATAATCAAGAGGAAGAAACACTGTGGGAGGGAGTAATGCTTCAGGGGCAGTTCATTCCCAAGTAGTGAGAGGTGTTCCAGGTGCCGTTAATCCTGGTGGAGAGCAGAAAGTGTCAAGCTGAGTCTCTAATGGGTCTATTCACCTTAATTTTTCTTGCTGCCTGCCTACTACCTGAGCACTGACTTAATCCAAATTGCCACTGTGCTGCTCTGACATGGCCACGTGTGAGTTCAAGTCAACATGCTCAGTTCACAGCAGCGGCCAAGTGCTTTACCTCCATTTTCATTAAGGGGAAAAATCCAGCTGGCAGCGAGCTCCGGGTGCTGCAGAGGCAGGGAAGGTGCCGCTGGAACAGTTGCTGCGACAGCGCCTAGGGCACAGGGCTGGTGACCCTGCTGTGCCAGCATCCCTGTGCTTGCCCTGTGGCAAGTCGGGAATAATGCCAGGTTGCATTTTGTGGATAAGAGACTTTGTAACTGCAGCTGAGTTTTAAATCCATAAAAAATGGGAAAAGGTCACTTCTGAGACAATGGTGGGTGAGTCAAAGTCCCCGTTCTGTTGGAGCAGGATCTGCTCAGCAGGGAATGCTGATTCTCCATAGAAGCGGATTCTCAGACAAAGCCAGGATGTAGCACGCTGTCAGAGGGATCTGGGTGTACCAGCTGAGCCTGACCAGATTGGCCCTGGGTCTGAGAGCTCTCTGTGGGAGGAGGCGCTTGGGGCTGTGTGAAAATGTTTGCTCAGCTGTGCAACAGAGCAGTGTAGATGAGTTAGAGGCAAACTGAAGCTTACCATTTTGATACAGAGATTGAAATTTAGAATAAATTACTTTTCACTGTCACGTCTGCAAAGTAAACCCATTTGGGCAACCGTCTTATCTGTCTCCTGACAAAGCCAACTTTTTGATTCTTGCTGATGAAGTGAGAAGAGACATGGATGGCCTCCTCTTGCCTGCAAATGCTGCTCACGTGGAAGTTCAGTCTTGTCACGGTTGGGTCACCGCAATCAAGGCTGCCTGGTGAGCAGCTGTGAGAGGGCTCTTAAAATCTGGAGAGCTCGTCCTGGACTCAGGTCCCATCTGAGGCTGTGCTTCTAGAGCTGCTCCATCAGCTGCAGCCAAGGCGTCAGCAGCTTGGATTCTTTCTTGCATACCCGATCACTGAAATAGCACTTGAGTTGCAGATCTTAACTCACCTACCCAAAAAGACACGCATGCCTTCAGGGCTGAATGGCAGTCATACCACTCAGGTGGCTGAGGGAAATCCTGGGCTGTGTGCCTGAGACTGCCTTGTACAGAACGCCTTGCAGAGGCAAAGTGGTCAGGATTTTTCATTGCACATACCCGATGATTCAAATTTTTCACATTTCCTGCTTTGCCTGCCACATCCAGAACAAACAAAGCCTTAAATTCATCAACTCCTTGTCTGCTTTCCTTGTAATTACACTTCACGCGCTCACACCTTCTTAAAAGCCCTTCTAGTATATTTGCATTTAGATGGAGAATGACAGCTTTCGTGTTCCCTGTCTAACTTATAATTAACACCTTTTCTGACTGTTCTGTTAACGAGAGGCTGAAAGCCTGGGTTACTTTAGAGGCTTCATTTCTGCAGCATCACAAGTGTAGATGCTTCCTCTTGGTTTGTTCAGGTCTTCAGCTATGGCACCATAGTTACATGCTCTATAATTGTCATGTTTTTCCCAGATTTCTTAAATTGCTGTTGCACGTGGCAGTTTATAACTAAATAATGGTTAGATTTTAAACATTTCAGGGTGTGGAGGAAAGTCCATGTCATAAACTTGTCACTTGTTTGCCTTTCTTAAGTAGGCACAAAAAAGGTTGTTACTGTCAATTATTTGCATCTTTTGACAAATCTGCTTTTTCCTCTTTTGAGACTTCAGTGGTTCGTGGACTACAGGCTGAGAAATCTTGGGGTGTGTGTTTTTAAGTGCAAAGACATGTGCACTGGGGTTTAGGCTCAGTCTATGAAGGATCTGTCATGTTTGAAGAACATCTGAGCGTTCCCAGTTCCTGCTAAAGTCGCTGGGTGCTGCAGGGGCTCAGTCCTTAGGAAAAGATCAAGCTTACTCCTGGGAACTGCTTGATGATCAAAGGCCTATTGCTACGGAAAGGATGCAAAAGCCTTTTAATGGCTGAGTAATGAATATAATTTTACACTTGGCAACAGCAGGAGGAAACAAATAAGTAAGAATTTGAACCCAAAGATTACCATAGCAGAGGCTGAGTGAGAAGATGATTAATGTTACAAAAGTAGAACTGCTTTTTTTTTTCTGGCAAAAGCCAACTTAGCTTCTACTTTAGCAAAGTGGCAGTTCCCTTCTGCCTGTTACAACATCCCAGCCTTTTCTGCTTTAATTTTTTTTGTGCAACCTAGAGGGCTCTGTATTTAAAACATAAAAAGACGTGTATTCAGGATTATTTTTCTGTTTGCTTTGAAGGAGAGGTTGCAGCAGTGCTGCATTTTCTTGGAAATTTTTTTTGTTCAAAAATATATGACAGGAGGTTTCTTACAGTCATCTTAGATAAACAGGTGGGCTGTGAGGCCTTGATCTCTTGCTCAGTGGGTCTGATGCCCCTGTCATATAGTCAGTAAACAAGACTTCATAGATGTGATAAGCTGAAGGAGCTAGAGGAAGCAAAATCTTGAAAAGCTAATTCCAGTTCATATCACTTCAGTGTGAAGATACATTTTTTTGGGAAGCATGTACCAAAGCTGTTTGATGATGCAGAAAATTGACTAACTGTACCATCTGTTGTACTTCTGCCCTGTGTTTTTCTCTTACCACTTGTGTATGTTCAAACTGTATATTTTCTGAGAAATAGTGTTTGATGTGAAACAGAACTTAAAAGACTCAGCAAGTCACAACTTGTCGATGTTTCCATAAATGAAAGGAAGCAAAGGTTGGGATGAAGAGTTTTTGATGCTCTTTGGTATTAACTGTAGTGCTGTCCTTTCGTCTGCTGGTGTTGCAGTCACTGTCAGGCTGCATAGGTGATACCAGTGTGAGAGCTGGGCGCAGCTGTGATACTCTGGAACTTTCTGTGCCATGCCTTTATCCACGTTTCTGTTCAAGCTGATGGGTTGTTGAATGAAACTGCATATTTAATCTTTGCAGATGTGATCTTGGCTCTATAAATTGGTGGCAGTTCTTCTGTGGAGATTTTAATAGGAACAGAGCTGGGGTGCTGCAGCAAGGCTGTTGTAATGCGTCCTTGTGATCTCTGTTTAATTGTTTTTTGGGGATGACGTGTCTTGCCTTAAGCAAAAATACATCTCGCAATCATGATCAGCAGTTTTTCGCATTAAAAAAAGAATCCATGTTAATGACAGAACAGCTTCAATAAATTTGTGTTTTCCTGCAGTTGTTCTAAAATGAAATGATGTGTCTCAGTGTTTCAGAGGAAGAGGTTCTGCATGTTGAGAGGGAAGTGAGCATTTTCTGTGTGTCTGCTTTTTAGCCTTTCTCCACCTCCTTTCCTTGCTCCTGGATAATTCCTTTTGGGAGCCAGCACTGGATTTTATTATAATTAAAGCAGATGTTTATTTTAATTTCATTTTCATTTGGAGAACACATGGGACAGAAGAGGCAGAATTTTTTCCTGCAGCAGTCTATTTCTTGAAAATGTTGTCATGGTCTGGATTGTCACATATCAGCATTTGAACCTATGTAGTAAGGGTTGGCATGTCACTAACAGCAGCTTCAGAGCACATCAGTATTTTATGGCTTCTGTTACAGACCCAAGTCTGGATGATGATGTGGGTCAGGGGATGTGCTTTGCTGAACTTCCTGAACCAAATCCCTTACTATGGGAGCCAGTGCAGTGCAGTGCCTTCACCTTGGGCTGCTTTGAGTCTAGCAGAATTCTACTGTTTCAGTCTGTGTCAAACTACAGTTTTGGTTTTCTTTGGGGGTGGGGGTGATTCGTGCATGTATCCCCCAACTCCCAGGCTCCCATGTGCTTGGTGTGTTGGTCCCAAGCTTCGAGGTCCAGTTTCCCAAAGCATTTCCACAAACCAGTAAGGAAGAGCTTGGACGGTGGTTTTGAGATTTTTCTTGAGTTCTCATTCTAGGAAAATCTGAATATCAAAGCTGCGAGTCTGAAGAGGTTCCTGAAAACAGGAGTTGGGTTCTCCCTGCAGCTTTGGCAGTAGTTGGGTTGGAGCTGTGTGTGCATGAGGGATGCCTTGCTGGAGCCTGGCAGACAGCATCTCCACAGGGGTTTCCTTGCTGGCGCCTGGCAGGACATGGAGACCTCCTCTCTTGGCATGTAGGGCCTGAGCTGACTGTGGTTCTGAGAGGCTTTGTGCCTGGCTTCCTGACACTTGAACTTAGGTAGCTGCTGTGTGAGTTACAGCACAGCCTAGGTTTTCAAGAGGTTTTCGTGACACCTATATGGTAAAATAGAATTGGAAGGGGTTTTAGCTCTTGTCTTCAGGTAGTTTTAAAGTCTTGTCTGCAACTTAGAGAAGGGTCAGCTGCTCGCAACTGCATTATTAAATAATTAGCTACTTAGTGTTTTTCCCCCTTATGCTTCTGCTTTTGAAACTGTAGCGCCTTCTGTTCAATGAAGCTGCAGGAAAACTGGGAATGAAAACTACATTGACCCGATTCAGACAGAGAGGCAGAGGGTAGATGGCCATCCTGAGCAGCAAAGGGGAGGGGAATGACCCCTGGCCTGGCTGCAGGGACAGTTGGCTGTGCATGGCCAGCAGCCCAGGCCACTGTGCCCTGTGTGCCCGGTACTCCCGTACGTGTGCGAGCGCCCACGTCCACTGGGATGTTCCTGAGCAGGCACCTTTGTCTCCTCTTAAACCTTCAGGAACAGGTACTATGGCAAATAGGCAGTGTCCCTGCCCTTCCCCTCTGCCCCCCTGCTCCCCACTCTTTAGAAAGAATTTATTGCTGGGAAGAGAGCTTGGGGTCAAGGAAGGTTCAGGGAAAGAAAAGGCCTTTAGAGGTGTTACAGCTGCTGTCCTTCCAGCAAGCAGCATGTAAGTTGTTTTAAGTTCAGTGGCAGGGTACACATAGGAAACATAGCTACTTCTCATCATAAATATTATTGTTGTGAGAGACTCAAGTGGTTTGAGGTTTTCCTTTTGTTTGAATGTGATCAGAACCTCTGAGCAAAACAGCTTGATTACTCTGAGTTTGGGTGCTTGCCAGCCTAGAAATAAAAGGACATCCATAATCCATATGGATGTAGGCACAATGTTTTAGTAAAAAGCAATTTTCAGGGTTATAATATGTGGCCTGCCTTTTTGTGAAACACATTCACTTTAAAAAATCATTTGCAAGCATACAATTTTAAATAGTAGATATAGCCAATATTGCTTCTAGTTTGCCTTATAATTTTTCCTAAGTTTTTTCCCACACCTGATTACACAAAGCTTTTCTGGCACACACAATGCAACAGCTTGACTAACTGCTTATAGATAGGAAACTGCTGACATGCAAAATTACATCAGATGCACAGGGGAAATTGTTCTATTATACAGTTTATTACAGAAGGATTGTATGTATTTACTGAAGCAGTGGTCTGTGATTCCTGCTTTCTTCTGTTATCAACGTTTAAAATTGTTTGCAGGATTAGGGTACATAGATATTACTGGACACTCCTGTTTTGCTATATTTGGAAACAGTTCGGCACTAGTGAAGTTGGAAACTATGCTAAACATGCACAGTCTAACCCCTGAATATGTTTTTCTGCCTTAGTGGTACAAGTACATCCTTACTGCAGTTTCATATATAGAAATTTGCCATCTGTCAGCATTGTTTTCCAGAGCTCCCACTGAGTCAGGAAACCCTTTCTGCTACAGTCAAACCTCTTGATTAACTGCCACACCAAAGCCAGTCCTCTGCCTCTCCTTGAGGGATGAATAAACTTTCAGTAGGTGGCTATTGGGGTAGCGTTTGGGAAGATGTCGCTGGTGGGGAGGACAAAGCTCTTCCCTTGCAAAGTGGACCCTTGAGAATTTGCGAGTATGAAGAAGAATATAGGAATTGTATGTATACAGTAGACTGTGCAGCAGAGTAGAAATAGGAAAGGAGAGAGCTGCCTGCATGCTTTTCCTTCCCCAATGTCTATAAAGGTTAGAGCAAGAGATTCCCTTGTTTTGCCATAGAATTTCACAGGCAAGGTGTAGTTCAAAGGGTCTGGTTCTCCGTGAAGTCTTCCTGCTGTGTGTGAAACACAGGTTTATTGGTGCTGGTGGAGTTGAGCGTGTGCAGATGTGGTTGAGGAGGAACAGGGGGATTTGACCTGGTGTTTTCTGAGTTTGAGACCTTTCTAAATATGTTTGTGTGATTGCTTTAAATGCAACTACATGGGTTTCTTGGTAAGCAGCTTTCAAGCCTGTTTATTGCCAAGTGGTGTTGTCTTGCTTTTTGCCAAGTAGGCAAAGTTCATTCTTTGAAAGTGGCAACACCTTCAAACTAATGGATTTCTTTTACTCCTGGGTGAAGAGTTGCAGTGGAAGTCTGAAGAACAAGAATGTTAGTTTTTCACAGTTATTGCTGCAAATGGATGTGCCAGCTGGTGTGCTTGTCATCCCCACTGACTGCTCCTCAGTTTGTTTCACACTGAAATGGATGGATAGCATTTTTCTTCTCACTGCTCTTGAAGGATGGTGTCAGGAGTAGAAATCAATAAGAAGGATGCATATACCTTGTGTGCCACATTATTGTGTTGTGCAGCAAATTCTTGATGTAACTGTTTTGTCCACTGTAACCATCCCATGGATTTCAAAATTACTTTCATTCTGTATGTATGCCATTGTCTGAAACCAGGGTTTCTGTACAAAGTAGATACTTGTTGATAACACTGTTGTACAATGTTACTCATCCTTCCTTTCTCTCCTTCCTAAAGCTTGTGCAATGAGGACAGAAATTTGCTGCGGATTCGAGAGAAAGAGAGACGGAGCCAGGAGGCTCTGGAAGACCAAAAACAATTCTCTGAGAAAACACNGAGGCTTGGAGGGGAAGAGGAGAGCTGTGGCTCTGTATAGGGTGTAGCAGACTTGAGCATGATTGTAAATACAAACACATATCTTCCCATCTGCTTAATTTCAATTCCTCAGAATATGTGCTGGAATCTCGGTTGGTTGTGCAAGAGCAGTATGGACTTCAGGCTGGTCTCCTGTAGTTTGAGGGGGAGTGCTCAGGAGCAGCTTGGCTGCCTATCTGCCTGCAGTTGTGGGTATAACAAATGAATCTTATGTTAGCACTCCTGGAGGCTGCAGGTGCACCAAGCTTGGCTTGGGAATAGCGTATAGCGGTTCGAGCAGTCCGATCTGCTTTGGAGAGATTTATAGGATCAAGATGAGCTTGCCTAACTTCACTCATGGTGATGTGTGGTGATTAAGATCCTGAAGAATGTCTCTTCCTGAGCTGGATCTCTCCTGGGGGGCTTTTGAAATGTCCACCTCTTTGTTCTTCTGTTGCAGACTAATAAAGAAGATGAGTTGTCAAGCCGAATTCAGAACATGCTTGGCAATTATGAGGAGGTCAAGGAGTTCATGAGCAACAAATCTTGTCAAAACCTTATAGGGATTCCAAAAAGTGTTGCCCCTCAGTTTCCCCCTGGACAGCCTGATTGCCCGTACTTCCCTGAGAAGGCCATCCGTACGTTGCCATCTTCATTCCAGCACCTGACCCGCCATCCACCCGTGGGGCCCCTGGCTGTACCCTCTCGTCCTCCAAGCCACTCCAGTCACTACCAAAAGGCACAGTCAGGAACAGAACCAGCTTCAGGTTTGTACGGCAAGAGCTGCAGCTTACCCAGCGCTCGGAGCCATGGTCAGGATCACGGCCGTGGTGGCCGGGACACTCAGGTGGGTTTTCCCCACACCCACAGTGACAAGCCTGGGAGTGGGGAAGGTCGTGCTCATGGCCTGCAGGCCTCCCCTCTGGCACTCTCCCCATTCCTGCCATGTTTGTTGTCTTCTCCCATGGCACCCCTGTCACCCCTACATTCCAGCCAGCAGATCAATTCCAGGTCACGGAACAGCAGCAAAAGTCAGGGGTCAACCTACAGTCAAACCAAATCATTACAGGACTTAGTGACAGGATCACAGGAGAAGGAAAGTCGGGACAGCCCAGCCATTACCTTGACCAGCACCACTCAGCCTTCCTCTCAGACTTTTCCCCCTTCTTTGACATCAAAAGCCAGTGCAATGCAGCAGAAACCAACTGCCTATGTCAGACCCATGGATGGTCAAGATCAGGCACCATTTGAATCCCTGGAGCTCAAACCTCTCCTGGAGGAATACCATGAAGGACCCAATGAAGATGTCTCGGATTTGAAGGCAAAAGTTAAAGCTGAACTATCCAAGTTGGAAACCCCTTCTGAGCCCAAGGAAGAGGCAGATGAAGATCTCTCAGATTTGAAAGCAAAAGCCAAAGCAGAACTATCCAAATTTGGGACCCCTTCTGAGCCCATAGAGGTGAGTACAATTTTTGGGGATGTCTGTTGGAGCAGTGGAAGTTTGGCTGTGGGAGAACAGGTCATAAAACAGCAGTGACTGCTAGAAGCAGTGATGATGGTGTGTGTGTTACTCTGTTTGGAAGGTGCATTTTGAGGTTGACCTGGGTGTGAGATACCTGCTTGAATGGTGAAAATGGGACACTTCCTGTGATTTTTCTGTTGTTTTCTCAGTGAGGCTGCAGCAGGTTTTATGGTTTGAACCTGCCTCTGTCCACATAATTTTTGTTTTCCTCTATGGCTTGTTGAAAAGGGGGAAATTATATGATGAGAAGATCAAGTGTTGATGTAGAGTGTCAGGACTCTGAGTGATGGCGAGTGGAGGCCCCAGATCCTCACTGAATACTGGGACAGCCAGCAGTGCAGTGGATTCTGTGGTCACCTAGGCTTTGTCATAAGGGACTGTGAACACCACAGGATTCTCCTCTGTAAGTTTGTAAAATCTCACTGTAGACCCACAGGAAAGTATGACTTGAGTTTCCTTGTTGTTTATTTGTTGTACTCCATCTGTTTTTGCTGACCTGAGGCCACCTCTCTTATTTGTCATGTGGGATGGAGGCAGAAAGCAGGTAAAGCAGTGGGAGAGGAGGAGCAGCACTGTACATGTGTTGTTCAGCAAATGCAGCTCCTTTTCCTGTGCCCTTTGAAGCCCAGTTTCAGCTGTGCCAAGGGACCAGCACACTGACTCTGCCTGCCTTGTGGCTTGGCCTCCTGTGAGCTCCAAGGCACTTGGTCCCCTGGTGCATTTTGGAGATTTACTGTGCTCATCCTTTAGCCCTGATGTTATTGCTATGCTCTGTGGGATTAAGGCAGCTGGGCAAGGAGAACTATGGAGATTGTTTCAAATTGTATTTTGCTACCTTTGTAATGAAAATGAAGAATGTGGGTGCAATCTGTTTTTCATGGAAAAGGGTGTGGATCAGCTGCAAATGGCTGTAGGCAGTATCTTGTGGGAAATAAGAGGAAGCTGTCAAAATGACATTGCTGAGAAGTTGTGAAAATTCTTTCATGCTGAGAGACTTTATTTGCTATCAAGTAGATTTGGCATTGCACATCACACCTCAAAACAGGAAGTTCACTGAGGTCCACATTACCTTATTTGTTTAACGAGATTTTACTCGTGGGAGAGAAATAAAGCAGTGCAGGGAATCACCTTCTACATTATCTTGTTGTCTAATCTGCATTATTGTCTTATCTCTTTTCCCATCCCCATGCTTCTTCTGTCATCTCATGTAACTATGGTTCAATATGAATTTTGATAGGGCAGCATTAGGTATGATGCTGTGTGCTGAATGAGACCTTTTTCTCACTTTGTTTTTGACCCTGGTTTTGATTATATGCTTAGTCCATTTTGAAGCTGATAGAGGAACCTTTTTTTGTGAATATGCTGAATGATCCTGCTTTGCAGTAAGATCTTGAGGCTGTGGCCCCTGATTGTTTTCTGTGCATAGGCAGGCAGGAATACAGGCATTTTGAATAATGGCTCTGTAAGCTCTAGTGAAAAATACATTACGTTGATTTCTGCTTTTTTCAGTCTTGTCATTGTCACATTTGCTTACTTCTCAGTTTGGTCTCAGTGATGAACATCTATTTGATAATAGAACTCTGCAGGGCTGAAGCCTGGACAGAGAAGAGGAAGAAACAGTGAGGTGGCACCCCTGGATATATGACCTGTGTGCTGGATGTCCTCTACAAGAGAGGCTGGTTTGGGGATCTGTTAGCTGAAAGGTGGTCCCTCTCTTTAGTTCTTGGTGAAACAGGAGCTGTGGGGAGGCTCCTGCCTCCCCTCTCCTCACCCTGACAGTGAATAGGTCTAGAATAGCAGAAATTCTGCTGTTCTTCCCTCCTCTTCCCTGAACTGTTTGGCCCCAGTTTACTGAACAGACACATGCCAAATACCATTTTCCCTGTGATCTCCCTTGATATGACTTAGGAAAGCCATTTTCTCAACATGTGTTCTGGTTAATTGAATTTCTAAGGCATGTTTCACCTGCAGCTGTGAATTCTGCTCATGGGAGCACTGAAAAGTTCAGCCTTCCAGGCCAAATAGACACAGTTTCACTGCAGAGGGGATGAATCCACAGTGGATAACAGTGCAGTGACTCACTTTGTGTTCGCAGAGACACTGAACAGCTCTTTCTTCTCTTCCCCAAATCAATGCCTTCACTTTCAAATGTTATCATTGTCCCTTTAAGGCATCTTTCCAAATTTTTTATGAAAAGGCTTAAAAATGTAGCATACATGAAGAAGCTTGGATGTATCCCTTTTCTTCATGTGCCAGGTTTTACCTCTTCCCCAGCACCTAAATAAAGATGCTTTTAAAGCCATTCTCTCTCTCCATGTCTTTAGGAGAGCAGCACCAACAAAGACCCTTGTATTGCCTCCATTTCACACAGGCTATGATGTGTGAAAAGGAATCAGCTTGACAGCAGGGCAAGAAGCAGTCAGGCTATTTTTAGAGGGAGTGTTTATAAATTCTCAAGCATTATTAACGGCAGAGTGTATGGAGGAATGTACGGCCCTTGACGCTCATATAAGATTGGGTATTGTTTTCCCCAAAATTTTGTATGGGTTAGGACATAGCTCCTTTTACCTCGTGTAATGAGGACTCTTCTGCCTGTGAACTGCGAATACGGAAGCAGCCAATTGAGAACCTCTGAACAACAACAAGCGACAATGAAGCAGCACAGATGTGTTAAGTCTTATTGGTAACACTGTATTATCCTTGAAGCACAGGGTGCAGCAAAGAATTGCCGTCATTGAGCTGTGTTTTCCTCAGTAAACATTTGTCAATATTCACCAATTAAAGCATGGTTGTTTTACAGTGATAGTAATTACTAAATACCTACAAAGATGTTTGGATGGAAAATATAAAAAGTTTGTTATAGATGGATAATTTTTCACTGAACTACTCTTCTTGGCACCTGAGTTTTTCTACTGACAGGAGTTGCCAGACAGATGAACTCTGTAAAGTAGAAATAAATATACTGTTATAATTCTGCATCCTTTCAAACTGAAAATCTTTAAAGACATATGTAGCACTGTTGGCCTTATGTAATGAATACACAGTAATTAGCATTAAGCTACTGTCATCTTTCTGCCAATCTTTTATGTATTTCTCATTTACTGAATAGAAGGGAGATTATGTTTTGTTTGGGTTTTTTTTTTTTTTGACTATTTTATTTTCCTTTGCACCAAGACAGGTAACAAGGTGTTACTTCTGTGTCTCCTCTGCTGCCCTTTTTACAATCAAGTGTCTCAGGTGGTTGGTGAAGGGTTTCCATGCTTCCCCACAGGCATTGTGTCAATTTGTCTTGTTGCTGGTGTGTGACTGCTAAAGAAGCAGATGAAACATGATCAAGAAGCAGATCAAGAATGAGAATTATTACTTTTTTCTGACTGTTTTGGGTAAGAAAAGTTTTAAAGGCAAAAAAAGTGAACTTCAGCCTCACCATAAGAGCTAAAGGGAGCTATCTCATTTTTGGTAGGTGTCCCTAACAACTTGCATGTAAATATCCAAAGCTGTACCATCCAAGGCCTTTGTCACAACCCTTTCGGCATTGTGGTGTGAGCGGAAATGAAATGCAGCCAGAGGAAGGTTTACTGTGGGATTCTCTGCTGCTCATTGTAATACCAAGTGCCCAAAGACAAATCCTTTCACTTGGGTCTTCTTCATATTCCCTTTTGACTCTCAGAAGTGAAAGCAGTTGGTACTTTTTATGCTCTTATATTATTTTATTGTTCCCCTCATTTGTTGGGTTGCAGTTATGTCCAGAGGCAATGACCTTGATCACTGCCCCTCGATGGTTGGGATGGTTGCATGGACCACAGGCAGTTTGGGGGTTTGACTAGTGGTTATGAGGTCAGGTTTGCCCACAGCTTTTGCATTTTTAAATGCATAAACACATTTTGGCTTCTCTTGTTCTCTCTCACTTGATGAGCATGCAATATCTTAGGAGGAGTCACAGTCAATCCCAGTTGACAGGAAAGAATTATATGTCAGTGATGTGTTTTGTTTGGGTTTTTTCAGCTAAACCAAGCCAGAGCTTGCGGGTGTAGTTATGTAAACAGAAAAAGCTACTTGTGTTTGATTTAATAGGTGAGTCCCACCGGATGCAAAAGACGGTTTTCCCTTGTGTGCATCTCTTTTGGAAGAAGCCACATTTTCTATCCAGTCTGGAAATAAACCAGCAATAAAATGCCAAAGCAGCTCTGATGGCTCACGCGAATCATACTCCACCAACCTCTCTGTAGATTTCTGAAACTCTCCTCACTGTTTCTTGCACAAGTGGAAAGGGCCAAAGGGACAGATGTTGCCAATTTGAACCATACAGGGGGAACGCAAATATTGCTAAGCAACCGGGTGCTTGAGAGAATTTTTCGGAGAGGAGCCAAGGGAATTATGTCTGGGAGTGCCTGCAGCTTCTCATGGCTCGGTGTGAGGAAAGAGATTAAAAGTTTTCCTGTCAGGGCTGATGCCGCCAGCACAAAAGACACCATAACCTATTGACACTGATTAGGGCTGACAAGGCGATGTATGAAAGCAGGAACCCTGCCCTGCCGTGTGGGAAGGCAGTAAGACATGTTCACAGAGGTAAGTGCAGCACACAGCCCGTGCCAGGGTGGGGTCAGCAGTTGGCTTCAGCGGGATGAGGTGAAACCCAGGCAGGGACTCAGCCCTGTGAAGTCCAGTGGAGGCCATGTCTGGGTCTGCCTTTCACATCTGACTGGGAGCAGGTCGCTGAAGGGGCTGGCAGGGAGAGGGGATGTTTTCAGTGAGTCGTGTAATAATTGCAGGCTGCCTCATGTAAATGGAGTTAACTTCTCTAGTTACTGAAGGATGAAAAAGCTTATAGAGGCAAGTCTTAAAACACCTGTGTGGTTGGGCTTCTCCCTGGCCAAGCAGTACTTCATAGGTAAGTGCCAGCCTGGAGGTCTTTGCTTTGGTGGTCCCAAATGCCACTGGAGATGTTTCCTCAGAGAGTGAATCTGCCTGTTTCAAGCCTCTGAATTATTTTGGCCATAGACTTCTGGTGTCTTGTTCAAGAGATGTGTTTTCAAGAATGAAACACAAGATTTATCTTCCTACATTGGTCATCACTCTCCTAATGCTACTTTGAGCACCTCCTGGACTTTGATCTGATTCTTTGCTTTGTTTGAGTATAGGGCAATATTTAGCATGTGCTTTGTGTTGTATTTCTTACTTCATGGGATTTTTTTTACTGGCTACCAGTGAGCCTCAGTAGAAGTGGCATTTTGCAGCTTCAGAATGCTCCATAGGAATATGGATCAGCACAGTGATGTGGGTTATGACAAGTCTGGTGGTACTGCTTTTGCTTCTTGGGCACTGATCGCAGTGCTCTTGCCCCATGTGGGTGCTGCAGCAGGAAGGTGCCTTATTGAGGTATTGGTCAGCTCTGTGGTGTTCAGTGAGTACCAGCATCAAGGGGAGAAGAGTTCCCCTGCTGTTTGTATGAGCTGGTACAGTCCTGCATGGAGAAGGGCTTCCCAGTGGTCCTGGGTAGGGCATGAGATTGTCAGAGGTCACCAAAACTTGACTACAGCAATATGGTAATTTTTGAAATAAAGTCAGCAAGTAGTAGTGTTTCTGCCCTGGCGTATTACTTAGTATAGTCTGTTTTTATATGAATTATGCCTCTCTTATTTGTTTCATTGTGTTGTTATTCTTTGAAGTTTCAGGTCTCATTTTTCATTTTCTCTGATGTCTAACAGTGTTGCTGTCTGAATTATCTTTAACATCTTTCTCCCTCCCAAGCTTAAGATGCCAGTTTTTATCTTCGTAACGATGAGCATTTATTACTTAGACAATAAAATAGTGTTTTATTGTTTTAAGCCAGCAGAATATTTTCATTCCCTGTTGGAAAAGGTGATACTCCTAACTTTTTGAGCTCCTGCTTTTCGACACACCAATTTCTCCTCCAAACTGTGTTAGCAGTGTTATATTTTCTTGCCAATTTGCTCCATTGTTCAAGTAGCTAATAAATGTAATTAGATATTGAGATGCTCTTTTTGCATGCAATCAGGGGTAGCAAATAGTGGGAGATGTGATCTTGGCAGTCCATTGTACTCCAAGCAAAAAGTCCAGATGCATTCCCAGAGAGGCTTTGCCATCAGCCCAGCTTCCTTTGCATGCACCCAACCACAGGGAGACAAACAGCAGCTGACATCACCTTGTGCTTGTTTCAGACTCAACAAGGGCTGGATGCTGGAAAGTGTCCTCTGTCCCCTCCCTTCCCCACAGCTGCCTTCATCTTATAAAGGACACTACGGCCTTCTATGAGTTCCTGTTTTCCAGGATACTGAATTTAGCCACTTTGGCCCTTCTGCCTGTTCTTCAGATGGAGCTTTTCTGGAATTAGAGGAAGGAACAAGGGTGATGTTTGCTTTGGCTGCTATGGAAATTGAGCTCAATAGTTCTTGGCTTGTGGACTAATTTTTAACCAGTTATGAAACTTGACCTAAACTCCCATTATTTACAGAAACTCCAGTTTGGGTGACTTGTTCAAATGTGCACTTTCCTTTAAAGACAAACAGTAACTTTTGTTATTCAAGAGATTACTATGTAGCTTAGGTTATGCCACAGCCAGAAATGTTGTCTTGGCTGACTTACTAAGCTTCACTAAGTGAAAAGAAAAAATTGACCATTAAAAAAACTCCAAAAAACCTACTTAAAGTTTTCAGACCTTTTTCACTTCTCAAAGTTAGAAAGAATAGCAACAACATAGCAATTTATTTTTTTCCTTTTCTTGGAAGATGAGAGAATTCAGTTTCTGTACTAGCATAATTTTAAGAGAATTTGTCTTGAATTAGAGCCTAAATTCAAGTATTCGTTTTAATACACTATTGAATTGAAAGCACCCCCAAGGGGAGAAGTGAGTGAGCACTTCCCTATGATTTTTAAGATTAACTGCTGTATCTGTTTGCAAGTATGTTTCTGTGTCTGTAGAATGAGCACACTGGCAGAGTGACTGAGCATTTTACAAGTTTGTTTTAAGATAAACAACGTGTGGAACGATTCCTAATTAACACTGTGGTATCTATTTCTTCTAAAGCTTATATCTTTTTAGCTTGGTTTAAGAACAGTATTTTTTTTAAAACATGACTTATGCATGTTTAAAAAATCTTGTGTTTTGAATAGCAGTAGTTTATGAGGAATGCTAAATGTTTGGGGAGATGTAGGATGAATTCATGTAACAGGAGAAAAAGTTATGTCAGATTTAGATCCTACCAACCTGCTCCTCCTCATACAAGGAATACTTTGGTTTCTTTCATCAGCCTCTAAGCTCACTGCTGTTCACACCAAGTTGTAATTCAGACTTGGCTGGACACCATCTGTTCTCTAAAGGTGAAAGGTGTGGTATATTCAGCCTGAATGTTTTTACATGAAGCAGGCATTTTACTGAAGGTGCTCTTGGGCTGTCACATTGCTTGTCTCTTTGCAATTTTGCTTTGTTAATCCTTGGCTGGGTGTGCTGAAGGAATGCCATCTGTGCTTTACCAGTGCAGAGGACACCCCTTCCCTCCTTGGTGCAGGTCAGCTCCATTCCTGCCCCTCTTTGCCAATACAGTATTGATGTTACCACAATAATATTGCACATTTTTCCATAATGAAAGCAAGAGGAGAAGCAGTGTGGTATTTATTTTTGTTTGCTATGGTAGCAGTAACCCCTTGGGTATGTCCTACCCTTCCTTTAGACATTTCTTTAGACATTTCCTTGAAGCCTTCTGTGGTGCACATGTAGGGAAATGCTTGTCCAGCTTTCAGGAATCTAAGGATTGCATGTGAAACTATTACAATGTAGAGACATTGCCTGAGAGGATGTAAAAAAGTCACAGTACACAAAGGTGTTGAGCCCTATCCATCATGGCTACAAATTATGAACATGCCTGCTCACATCCCTGGGGTATTTTAAATTATTTGAATCTTTTGCAGTTGGTTCTTGGGAACTTTCCACACAAACACTGGCATCATTTGAGCAATTATGTATGAAGGAAATTATGGGCAGTGAAACAGTGATACAGAAAATCTGGAAATGTCTGTAGTCTTCTCCAGTTTGCTGTCCCTAGGATGCATCAGGAACGGATGGAGACAGCTTTTTCTTAGGCAGAGGTTGGTTGGTGTCTTAATACTTCTTGTAATCATCTCTCCTTGCTTGGATTTTAATTACAAGCCATTCAGATAGTATGTTAAACAATCAAAAAAGTTTCCAGATTATACAAACAAGGAAAGAAGCAGTGAACTGATCCTCTCCCATCCTCTCAGCATTGCTTTGTTTTATGATAGCTTTTTGAGCCTGGGGGGCTCATGATCTGTAGCCTTCCTAATACCCCTGACTGACAAGGATCACTTCTCAAATGCCGGGTATGTTAGCTCAGCACCTCCTGCTTCGCTTGGCTGCAGATAAAAATGGCGTCTGACAGCTCTGCAGTGTGTAAGCCTGGCCATAAAGAATTTCTGGGTCTTGGGGACCACCGTCTGCAGTCTTTAATGCAGAGTTTAGGGAATGATAAAAATGTCTTTCAAGGAACCTTAGATTTTGAGTCATGACAAAGGCAAGTGTCTTCTATATACAGATTTCAAATATTGTGGACTGGTTGTTCTAGGCACAGCATAAGCAAAGAAGGCTCTAGAAGGCTCTGTCCAGCCCTGGCCTCTGTTCCCACCTGGCAGACAAGCTCAGGGTGCTGTAGCTTTTTGCTGAGTGCACCAAGCTGTTCGCTGAAGAGAGGGTGAAAGTGTCTGTGTGTGCTCAGCTACATAATAACAAACATCTCCTAGGAGCAGACCGTGTCAACCTCGAACACTGCTTTTACTGCTGAAGATATAAATTAAGCTGCTTTCAAGTTAGGCTGCTTTCAGTTACCTGGTCACCCTGTTTAGCATACAAAATCGAAGAGTGGCCAGGTAACTGGTGGACAGGACTTGCTTTGGCTTCCCGTTGTCTTTAGCAAGATAGTGAGCTTCCAAGAGACTTGTCCAATATTTGTCTTGAGGATGATAACTTTCATCTGTGTAGACATGATAATGGTGGTAATAATAAGGCACCTTGCTGTTCCAACCATGAAACATAAAATCTAGAAATAAGGGGGTTTTTTTGCATTTGGTTCAGTTATAAAACAATAGTGATAGTTGCCTTTGCAAGCAAAAGGATATCCTGCTATTTTTTCCCCTGTAGGTTCAGTTCCTTGGTTTGGTAGCATTTAAAGATATTTCTTCCATTTCCATTAAGGTTTAAAAATAGCATGTGGGCTCTTTCTGAGTTAAGAACTTCACTTTCTTATGAAGAGAGATACGATTCCTATCCTTGCAACACGTGTTTTTTTCTCTTTCTTCCTTTGGGAATACTATCCTTAGATGTACTAACAAGCACCCCTTTACTCATGTCCCTCTCACTTGCCTTCTCCTTTGGTGCACTGGTCCTGGTAACTCATGCCTTTTAGCTCCCCTCCAGGCTGTGTGGTCCGTCCCAGGCAGCAGCAGCGGCAGTGGCGCAGAGCTGTGCTGGGTGCTGGGGTGGGACTGGTGATGTTGCTCCAGGCTCCAGCCTGCCTCTTCAATTTGTTTTATTTCCCAAACTTTTACTGGCAGTATTGGTAACGCTGAGAGGGCTTCAAACAGCTGGGAGAGCCTGCATTTCCAAGTCTTGTTTACTGAGCCATTAGGGGGAGGTGCACCAAGTGCCACCACTGCCATCATAAATCTAACTCAGCTTGTTTTCCAAGGGGAAAGTGGCCCTTGGAAAGGGAAAACCTTTCTGAGAGATAGCAGCAGTTAATTATCTGAAGTGATCCTCAGAACCACAGAATGCCTCTCACCACCAAAAGCCCCAATTTACTTGATGGTCTTAACAAACATAGTTATTCTTTTCTTACCTTTCGTTGTTTCAGCTGCAGTGGCCAGCTTTTTTATGGAGTGTGCTAGAGTCAGGCTACTCAAAATACTGTAAAAGTATATCTGTGAGCATAAATTGCATTGAGGTAGTACTGGAAGTGAGAAAATACCTGAAACAGTGGATTGCTGCTCTCACTCAAATGCTTACAATGAAAGAAAATTGTGTATTCGCTCTGCAGGGAGCAAGGGGACACAACCTTAGCCTTTTATGGACACAATACTTACAGATTCACATTAAGCAGTATTAAAAATTATTTACTGGAGAGACTTTAAGGAGACAGTAGGTAAGAAAGTTCTGTGGAATCCAGGCATCAGAACTAGATTTTTGAGAGCTATTTTTTTTTTTTTTGAGAGTACAGATGGTCATTGCACTGGAGATGTGCTCTTGTGTGGAGGTTCTTTATGCAGAGCAATTTACTAGAGAAATAATCAGCCTTGGCTGGAGTCCTGGTCTATATTGCAATGTACAGGTGATGCTGCACTTAACTTCCATGTTTGCTTTGTTTGGATTTCAGTTATATTATTATTAAATGGAGGTTAACAGGAGATGCACAAATTTTTGTCAGCAGCTCAGGATTTGTAATGAATCCTTCATTAAAACGTATCAACAGTCTGCTCCCCCAGGACACAACCCCCTTAGCTACTTCAGTCAAAGAAAGACAAAACAGCAATTTGTTTTTCTTATGCCGTTTGAACACAAGGAGGCGTGTATTTATTTTTAGATTGAGCAAAATAATCCATCTCAGGGTTAGAAAAGCGTGTAAAATCTTTAAAGAATGTTTTATTTCCTGCAGGCGCCCACGCAGGAACAGGACAGTACAACCATTGTTTCCTGAGTATTTTGATGGAAAATACTTCAATTGCCAGGATCATTCAGTGTCAGCAGAAGAAAGCTCATGGGAACGGTTTGATTTGTTTTCAAACCTGCGATGAGGGCAAGGGCGGAAGACAGGCTGGAGCTGCTGTCTTCACTTGGAGCTGGGCTGCTGGAGTTGAGGTGTGGGCAGAAGAGAAGGTGGTGTGGCATTTTTTTAGTGGAAGAATTTTGGGTTTGCCCTGGAAAAGACAGGAGTGGACTCAAATGAGTTAAGTGTACTTGTGGAACTGTCCACAGGGAACTTGGATACAGGTGAGCTGCTGGTAAAACCCTGGTGCCCACAGAGGACCTGAAATAGCACCCAGAGAAATTCTTTTAGAAGGCTCCTATGGACTCTGAGACTGGTAGATTGGATTTGTAGTCTACAATGAAGTCTTGTGACTTCAAGCAAGCAGCATAAACACAAATGAGAAAACAAATGCTTTTATAGTGTAATTTTGAAGACTTTGGCTGGATAAGACAGAATCCTTCTGTACATTTGTGGTGCTTCAGCATTGTTTTAGTGTGCATACAGCAAAAAGCATAAATAGGATTTGTTTTGCATGAACTACAGAAGTGAAACTTAAACCTGGAAGCAACGTCAAGCAGATCTACTTAAGCTTTGCTTTGATTTGCTGGAAATATTCCTGTCTCACTCCATTAGGTTGAAGAGCCAGGTTGGTGAGCGGGGAGACCCAGGATGTGTTGCTTATTTCTGGTCATTCTCAATAGCTTAACCCACCCATCTGGCTACCTGAAGCTGGCAGAAAACTCAAACAAGTGCATCCCCAAACATGTATTTCTTACAGCTGCTGCAGTGTGTGCTACCTTGTTACTGCTTTCCACAAAGAGAATCTGATATAAGGTTTTCATAAAACTTCATCTATTTCAGTTTTCTTTGTGTTTAATTTTTTGTCCTTTTGTATTCTACCTTATGTTGGGTGGGGGGGTTGTTTGTGGTTGCCATGTTTCTGTTGAAATGGAGTGAGCTTTCTTCTTCTGTGCCAAAAATGATGCCTTTTGCAGTAATTTCTCCTGTGGAAATGAATCCTAGTCTTGGGAAACCTGCTGAAAAAATTGCCTTCTCACAGATTTGTCATTCTGTGACAGCAGCTTCCTGAATTTCCTGGAACAGTTCAAGCTGCTGTTAAAGGGCTCTGCTGCCAAATAGTACCTCTATGTTATTTTACAGTAGTAATGAAACCTCATACAATATTCCCTGTAATAAAATGGCCTTTAAAATCTGTAGCCATAGTTTATGAGGTCAGTCATTAAGGACATACTGAGCTCTGTATGATTTGAGATTTTAAACAAATGATGTCTATAAAGGTTTCATTATAGTAATGAAAGTCCCTTTGTTGTATATTTGTGAAATGGTTTTGAGCTTAATAGAAAAATAGCACCAAGGAAAACCTAAATATATGCAAGTATTCCCACACTAGCATATGAGGGAGTGTGAAGTCAAGGAAGGGATAGTCTCATCCTTAAAATACAGTTTTCTTTGAAGTGTTTGCACACACTTTAGCCTGATTCGTTATTGACTTAATCCAAAGCTCACAGGCAACCGTGCAAAGACTTACACTTGTAAGCTTTAGCTCAAACTCTACCTTTTTTCTTTTAAAAACGCTAATACTTTTTACATGAACTTTAAAAAGGAAACAAACAAAACCCCAAACCCCTATGATTTCTTAACATGAAAGAAATCAGAAGAAAATCTTGTGTTGACTACCTGCCTGCATCTTTCTTACTTGACACAATTTTGATGGTTTTGTTAGCTTTTCATCCCTGTTTCCCCTGTGTAGTCACTTCTCTGGTAGTTTGCAGGGTTTTTTTTTTTTACTGCAGCAGCTGCACCAGCAATGTTTTCCCAGGTTCGCCCAAGTGGCTTTTGATGCCAGAGCTGAGAAAGTTGTGTTTTGTTAGAAGAGTTGGGCACTGATGGAACCTTTGGGCTGGAAATGAAAGTGTAGTTTTATGCCTCAGGGAGCTGTTGTGGTTACTGAGTTTCACCAAGATGTGCTTCAAAACCAAGTAGTTTTCTATTTTTTCTAATCCGTGTAGCTACAAGCAATTAAAATATCCCTGATCCATAGGTCAGGGAATACAAGGCCATGGACTAGGTTAGTGCACATGGGAAAATACCATGTTGTACATGGACTTTGTGTCCTTCCTAGGGAAAAGAAAATTTGCTGGTAGCAAAGCATACATTGATTGCATGGCAGGTTCTTTGTGTTTTTTCTCATAATCTGAAATACCCATTTCATAGAAGTTTTCAAATTATTATTTTCAAGTTATGCAAATATTGAGTACAATATTAGAGGTGCTACAGATTTGTAAAATTAAAATAATTGTAGGACTTATGTTCTATAATATGGAATACTTAAATAGCCTCGGCAGAGAATCTGCTTGGTATCTGGTGTTCCTCAAGACAGTGTGTGAAAGCCTTTATGAATTTTCATGTTTGTGTATTTGTGTTCAATCATGTTGAACTTGTGTTCAATCATATGTTGTGATCAACAATATGGTTTGAAGCTTTGGCAGAACGTTATTGCATCCATCATCAGGATTAGTAGAGGCTTGGTTAAAATATACCTTGTCTCTTGTTGGCTGGGTCACACTGTTGGTGTGTGTCCATCTTGCATCTGGCTATAGCACAGAGAGGATGGATTTTTGACTGCACAAAAATACAAGTGGGAAGTGTCTTTAGAGAGTAAGTTGGCCTGCTATCGCTAGCGTGACTTGTGTGCGGGAGGAGAAGGCATCTAATATGCAAGATCTCCTCCTGCTCTGACTGGCTGAGCACAGATGGCTGAAGTGAGGACAGGATGGTAGGTTTCAGTCTGATTTTTGTCCTGCCTGTTGTTTTCAAATTAAGCCTTCACGCAGTGAGGTATGCAGTTCTGTGGTCTTCATCATATTCAAGTGGCAATGACTGTGCAGCTGACATGAAAAAATAAATTTAAAACTAGATATTCCTATTCAAGTATAATAAAGCATAGTATTAAATGGGAAGCAACTGAAAATGTGATTGTTTTATTTGTTTGGGGTTTTTTAGCATGAGAGCTGGCGTCCTTCTCTGCTGATAGTTGCAGGGGCAAAGCTCTCATTAGGTATCAAAGAAAACCTGACAGCAGGATGAAGGGCATGGAACTCATAATTAGCTTTTCTCGTTGTTGCTGCACCACTTGCTTGGGTTTTGTTGGTGCTAATAACTCAGTCTAAGATCAGGCAAAGAGCAATAGCTGGCATACTTGAGCTGTACACACACACATTTCAGTTTTAATTAGGCGGAGATAACAGGCAATGCACTCATGCTGTAGCTGTTCCTCTCCTATGCTGCCTGGGTACCTGCAGCACCAGTTTCACTTCAGATGGAGATGGAGAAACAAGGGGCTTGTTTGTGCACAGGATGCCAGGGGACAGATCCAAATGGGCTGTGACTGCAGAGGCTTGCAAATAGCAGGGATAAGCAGTTGGGTGGAAGTTACGGAGATGAGAAGGAACAGAAAGGTCTGCGACACCTTAATGCTTGCCTGAGAGGCAGCCTGTGTCTGTTCCAGTTAATCTCTGCTTCCAGACCTCCTGTCCTCATCTTTGCACACTCTGTGTGCTCTGACTGCTGCTGGCCTTGTTTGAGCCCACACATCTCAGTGGTGTCACACGGTGGCTTCTGAACTAATGCATGGCCAACTCCCTCTGGGAGGCGATTTTTTTGAGGTCTTGCTTGAAACTACTCTGCTACAGCCTCCTGATGAGGCAAGCTATTTAAAGACCAGGGAGAAAGCTTCAGCCCCCTACTTCCACATGTGAGAGCCATATGGTCCTTCAGCTCCACTTGGCACATGTGACAGTGGGATGAAAATGTGTGCTGTAATTTTTAATGGAATATCTTTTAAAAAAGAAATAACCTTACAAGGTCTCTAACCCCATCTTCATTACAGAAAAAAAGCCCCTCAAAATAACCACTGCTTATTCTTTGTAGTATCTGTGGCCCACATATTATCCTGGCCTGTGGGGCATCTCTTTGTGTGCCTGGTAGTTCCTTAGGCAGTTTAGTTTGGATTTATTTTTTAGTTTATTATCCTGATTTCGTCATTCATCCCCTAACAGAGCAGTGCAAGGCTCGGGGCATGAGCAGAGCTCTGTATTCATGGAAGTGCATGGATTTTGGAATTGCTTGTGAGGAGAGGACATGGAATTATTTCTGACAGTTTCATCACACACTTGCTATGCAGTGTGAATTGAGTGCCTGTGCAGATTTTAAATTGTTTTCTAAATTAAGAGTTCCCTCTCTTCTTTTGTGGGTATGTCCATCTGTGCATTTCTGCATGCCTGTTGTAGTAAAGACAGGCTAGTTCCTCAAGTAACTTCTAGGGCTCCTTACGTTTGTGTAGATGCTTGAAATTAATTTGGCCTGAAGTCCTTTTCAGTTCATGATCAAAGTAGTAATGAATCCTTCAGTGACTGCTTTCCCTTTTTAGTTTTAAATCAGTATGCTTATTAATATTATTTGTAATTAAATTAGTATTATTGCTGTGGAAACCAGCTGTTATTGAAGCACAGCATCAGTTTGGATGGGAACACTGGCTCTAAAAAGCCAAACCAAGCAAGCCAAAATTCTGGGTATCCCATGATTGTGCTTGACCTTGACCATCAAAACATTTTGTAAGCAATGTTTGGAGGTGCCTGTGTCATTCCCAAACTGAAAGAGTGTGGATGCGGCATAAGGAAATCCAAGCTGGGGATTGTACAGGTGTCAGTGTCAGACAGTAAAAATGCACCAGGCTTAACTGGAGTTGTCTGTGGGAAGTATGTTACAGTGTTCCTAGGAAAGGCTGTAAACGTGCTAGCAGGGATAGAAAGCAATGTGGAATATTTGATTTCCCAACCCACACCCACAGTCCTCAGTGGAGCTGAGCTCCTTTCAGGGATTTCTTTGGCTTTATGGCTTTGTAGCTCTTCCTGCTGCAGCATCTGCATTATTTCTGCTTTCCCCTAAACTCTTCTCTTAAAGCTGGCAAGAACATCTCTTGCTGCTGGGTGGTAATTGTGGTTTAATGGTGGTTTAGTGGTTTAACAAGCTGAAACACTGCCAAGATGTGACTTGAAGGGAAAAAAAAAAACAACCAAAGAAACAAAAGGGCGGGGGGCGGGAAGTACTCAGGGAAAAGCCCAGTTCCTTCAGGCACTGCACAGCTTTGTAAAAGATGAAGTGTCCTTGGTCACTGGAGCTGGGATGGATGAAAAGGGGGTGTGCCCCATAGGTTTGGGGCACAGGGACAGTCACAGTCCTACCTGAGAGCAGAACCCCCCTGCAGTCAGCTGACTCTGACCAGTTTTGGTGTGATTTTGACCCTGTCCTTCTTCCAAACAATCTGTGATTGTAATCTCTAGAGCAATCATTTCACTGTATATTTGATAACGGTGTCCTAAAAAACCCAACAAAACCAGACGTCCTTATGCCAATGCAGACTTGCATGGTGCTTGATCAGTGTTGTGTGTTTGTTTTCCTTTAAATTTTGTGCCATGAGGAAGAAAGTGGTTTCTGCTGAGCTCCTGGACCTGTGAAGAACCAGTCACTGAACCATTGGGGGTTACGATAAATCCTCCTGACAATTGAACTATAAATACTCTCTGTATGTAAACCTGTATCAATGTCAAAGTCTTTTCAGGCTCATCAGAAAGAACTCCAGGAAGGGGGATGTGGTTTGTTTGCCGAGGATAAGAAAGGTCCAGACCGGCTGTTACAGATATTCTCTTATTCTCAGGTTAATTGCATTCTACTTTTGTCATCACTTATCACCTCATAAAACTTAAGTTTCTGAAATGGGTGAAGTAAACTGACTTTGTTTGCAATCAATCCATTATAGAGAGAGTTTTGATATACTTTGTCCAGGCAGGATCTTAATTTCTTACCAGTTTCATGGGAAGTTTATTTCTGTGGTGCTATCATGGGATATCTCAGGAGTTTCCATTTTGCACAGGAAGATGCAAGTCAATGTGTCTGCTGTCCACCACTTACTGAATTGAGAAGTAAATTAGACTGAGCTACCATGTTAAGCCTGCTGAGAAGGAAAAGAGGAAAAGGGGTGCCTTCTTTGGCATCATGAGTTACAAAGCATTCCAACCTCTTGCCATGTGGTAGTTCCTTGCTGTTTGCCCTCCGTGTCCCCTCCTCCTGTCTGCTGTGGGACACATCTGCAGGCCTGGCTTTCATTCATGTAACTAGTCTGGCTGTGCCTCAGCTTTTGTTTGTTTGGGTGAGTAAGGTCAGAAGTAGCTTTCCATATGTGATTTTTCTGAAGAAATTCATGGCTTTGTCAAATGAGCACTACTTCAGTGAGAGCTTTATGTAGACTCAGGCAAATGAGGTTGCAAGGAAAAGGCATTCCTCATCTTCTCGTTCCAATGTAAATAGTGCAGCGTGTGGGAAACAGATAAGTGGACTTCTTGTAAAAGGGCCAAGGATGACAGTTTTGGACTTTATTGAAGTGTTTGCTTGCATTGCTCTTTACTTTTTTCTGGGGAAGATCCTTCTGGTTGGGCATTGTAGCTCACTGTCCACTTCCTTGAATGTGAATAAAATTTTCCTGGTCTTTCCCTTCCAGCAATTACTCTGATGACTGAACACTTTCATAGAATTTCTTGTTTATAGACAGGAAACTGATCTGTCATGCATTTTGCCTGCTACAACTACTCTGTGGTTTCATGGTTTTCTGTTTCAGCCTCCTTTAATGCTATCAGTTAGGAAAGGACATGTAAGTGACAGTTTCGAAACACATGCCTTGTTAGTTGATGAGAAGCTGATCTGTGGAAGGGAAGTGGTGTTCTCCATGGCTGGGGCACTTTAGCGTGTGGAAGCACACATACGCTCCGAGAAGGGATATGTTAGAAGACTGCTGCTAAAATTCAGGGCTGGGCTCTTATAGTATCAAGTGATTGACTGTCAGATCCCTTCAGGCCAGCTGTGTCAGCTCAGCAGCTTTAGGTAAGTTATTGGTAGTATCAGTACAATGTTTGTTCCTTTATCAGGTACTTTACCAGGTCTACCACATCTTCATCTCACTATGAGGATGTTTAACTTTGGGATTAATGAGTCAGACTGGTTTCAGCTTTATTCAACACCAAAAGCCCTGTGATGCCTTCTTTTCCATTTACCACCAGTAGCTTTGTAAATACCATTTGCCACTGGTGGCATTGTTCAAGTCGTTTTACTCCTGCCAGAATCTCCAGTCACATCTGCCCAGGACCTGAAAACGAGGCATTTTAGAAATGCATTATTAACTGCCCTTCTGGTGGGGATTTAATCCTTACTAGCATTTTATTACTAATGGGCTTCCATGAAATTTATTGAGCTGTTGGTAAGCAAATATTCACCGAGAGTGTGTCTTTCTCACGTCAGTTGATAAAAAACCCAAACAAGCTCATGCTGCTTCCCTCTTTCTTGTTACAGCAAACCAACCTCATTGATGTGCAGTCCATTGAAGAAATTTTGAGGGTAGGTATTCTTAAATAATAGATCTCTGTGTTTGCTTAGATTTTGCATGCCTTAAGGTAATGGTTGGGGAAAAAATACCTCGCTGCTTCTGTTCACTCAGCAGATGTAGTTGTCACTAGTTGTGCTGAGGAGAAGTAAAGATCAGAGTCAGCCTTGAATATGGCTGGGGTTGTAAGATCAGTCTTTCTATCAGTACATAAGTCTAATACAGTCAGTTCAAGACTGGCAAGTCATCCGAGACAGCCAGAGCTACTCCTGCATCAAGTCAGGGGTTTGCCATTCTCAAGTGCCCTTCCTCCAAACACTCTGGACAAGCTGCCTCGTATCTGTGCTGCCAGCCTCAGCAGCATGGCCCTGAGCGGGAACACACCTGTGTCCTTCCCACCTGCCTGTGCATGGCACTGCTGCTGGGCTCACTGCTGCTCCCTCAGTGTAGTTCCATTCCACTCATGCAGAGCAAAGCCATGCCTGATGCTGTAACCTTGTGTCAGAACTGCCTCTGTGAGCAGCGCAAGCTCCAAGTGGCTGTGCCTGAGTCCGTGTTATCCCTTCCCTGTGCACAGTGTGAAAATGCCCTGGGATTCCCAAGCCTGTGGTGCTGATCTTGAGGAAATGGTTCCTTGATGTCAAATGCTACTCTGAGATGCTGAAGTCCTGGTGGAACCATTTGGTTTCTGCAATTCACTTCCCTTGCTGTTGCTTGAGGTTGCAAAATCCTGATGCCTCGATTGCTCTCCAGAAGCTGCTGTTGGGGTAGTGATTTAGCTGGAGGAGAGCTGTGCACAGGTGCCTACTGGGTACTCTTGGCTGGTTGGGGTTGCAACACAAGGACTCCTCCTAGAAGTCTGGCATCTTTTTGTGTTTCACCAGGCATATCCTGTGTTCTTGCCTGTTAGTAATGCATATCACTATTTTTGTAGCAACCATGGGGAAACATGCCCAAATGCATGAAAAGGTAGATCTAAACGAATCTCTGTGCCTATCAGCAAAACTCCTGATAGTTTCTTCTCTCAATCTTTTTCCAGGAAATGACCCGTTCTTGGCCACCTCCCCTGACAGCTCTTAATACACCTACTAAAGCAGAGACTTCCAAATTTCCATTCCCAACAAAGGTAAGACACCCTCTTTCTGACAGGACTTTTGATAAACTAGAAGAGAGGTTTCTGGCTCTTGCATGTATTTCTATCTGATTTTGTCACCCTTCTATAAATAAAGGCTGTTAGGGGTATTACCTTCAGTAGTAGTCAGATAAATTAAAGCACAATGGGGATGAATAAAAAGTGCTTCAGCAACTGAGAATTTGTTGTAATTGTGGTCTTCAAATACAACTACTTTTCTGAGACATTTTAAGCATCTCTGATGAAGCACAAAATACTTTTATCTTTTTGTCAACAGAAATATTTGCTATGTTAAACAGACGTGTTTGGAAGCTCTTATAAAATTTTAAAAATATTTCTTCAAGAATGCACATACTTCTAATGTGCTAACATCCAGTTTTTGGTGATGGTAGCACATTATCATTTCTGATACATCAGCTACATCAGGCCAGCTTAGACTATTGCACACTTTGACAAGCTAATTGAAATGTTTATTACAGTAAAGTAACACATGGAAAACAAATCGTCAGTACACGGCTCTTACAAGAGAGCTCATTTATTTTATTCTCAATTTGCACTTTGTCCTTTTTTCCAGGAATTGCAACCTGAAGGATCTGTAGCAAAGGATCAGAGTAAGTAGATAGTCAAAGGAAACACATAATGTGTATTGACAGATAGTTCTGTGTGTTATACGTGACATGTCAATTGATTGATGTTGATTAAGAGGTGTGATTTCCTGTGCTTTGTTGAACAGTCATGAATTCAGAAATGGCATAAGAGATTGTGTACATTCATTACCTAGACATTAAGGCAGCTGTTCATCAGAGGACAAATGATATTTCATTAGGAAACCCCATCTGGAATGATGAATAATCTGAATGACAATTATGTCCTAAAAGAAAGTGATGAGTCTAATCTGGTGCTCAGAGACCATAGGGTAAAATAGGCTACAAAGCAGGCAAATAAACCCAACCTATTAATTTTTGATTTCCAGAGCAGTATGGTGAACCTTCAGAAACCTTGCCAGGTTCTCAGTCAAGAACATCGTAAGTAACCAGACCCTGTTCGCATCTCTACTGTGCAGTTAATTAAAGAAGCTGGAAAGAGCTAGATTTTGGGTTACTCAACGTTTCTGAAGATTAAGGTTTTATCAGTCTGACTTTTTTTTTTTTGGGAAAACTTTCAATGCAGGAAATTTTCACCAAGAGAAACATTGTTTAATGATGGAATCATAGAATCGTTTAGGTTGGAAAAGACCTTTAAGATCATCCAGTCTAAGTCTTAACCTGACAATGACAAGTGTAGTAAACCTTGTCATGATTACAATGACTATGTTAAAACCAAAACAAAACTGAAGACAAACCCCAACTATTAATGCACCAGATTAAAGGTATTTTGTTCTTTTTATCTGTGGCTATTTAACATGACAGTTTTGTGCTCTTAAACCTACAATAATGCATCCAACTGACATAAATTCCAAAAGATCCAAACGGAATCGGATTGATCCTGGATATTGTTTTGAAGCCTGGGAGTGTTGTAAAGGGGGAATGGCCGTTTGTTATATGAGGAGGCCTTTAGCACTGCCATGCCAGGAATGGAATGAGACTCCATGGTCTCCATGGAGAAGGCGAGAGAACAAGCTTTATTCTTAGAAGAGCTTCCCAGTAGAAATCTAGTGAGTTTTTAATCAACAGCTTGGCTAGGCTAGAGAGAACATCGTACACATGATTTGTGAACCACTCCAAAGGACAAGCTATTGTAAATAACAGGTGCAAGGCGAGATAATAATATAGTTTACAATTCTCTCCTCCAAGTTTCCCAGGCCAGTTATCTCTGTTCTTTCTACAGAAGAACTGAGAGCAACCACATGGGAGCACTAGTAAAGCTACACCTACAAGAACTGTAAAAAAACAGGGCTGAAATTTTAAAGCAAAAAAAAAAAAATTGGTAATTAAAATAACTTCGGTTATTTTGGTGCTGTCCTTGTAGGTGAAAGTGGTTATCTGTTAAGTAGGTTAATTACAGAAGTTGCTTGAAAGCAGTTTTGTGTGGGCTGACATTAATATTTCAGGATTAACTTGGCCAAATTCAGCATTGCTAGGTTCTGAGCTCTCAGTAACAACCAGAAAAAAGTCCAAGTGCCAAGTCCTGCATTTTGGCCACAATAGCCCCCTGCAGCGTTACAGGCTGAGGATGGTGTGGCTGGACAGTGTCCAGGCACAAAGGGACCTGGGGGTGCTGGTC